>OY998171.1:61845496-62150496 GCA_963921995.1 Oxystoma pomonae
CCTTATAAAAAGTTTATGGGCCGCTTTCTCACTTCGGCTTAAATTTAAAACTAAGCTAAGTTAAAACTTAAGTATAAGTTCAACTTATCCTTATTTCTCTTGCAGAGGTGCAACCTTGGCTAAGTGGAGCCAGAGAATATAAAATTGGGTTGATGCTATAAATTACAATTGGCAGCGTCGCATTTTTTGTGTTTTTTTGGATGAATTTCAGTGTCAATTGTCAAATTTTTTATTTTATTTTTTATTTATTTTGTGGTTTCCAAAAATTGAAATGTAAAAAAACGGACGATTTGGAAAAAAGCGAGAACCCAAATTTTTATTTACTGTCAATTACTGTTGGAAGCAGAGAAGATTCACCAGGGGTTCCCGATTCACCATCCCCAAGATCTGCAGAAAGACAGGAGATAGGTGATTTGGATTCTGTCCTTTGGTAAGTTTCTATAAAGCCTGTAGTTAGATAATAAGTTTCTGTTTTATTAATGGGTTGGCCCCAAGAGGTGAACCAATCTAGCAGGAGGTAGTAAGTTGGTCGTGGAAAGTCAGAGATTTTTGAGAAATGCTGTGGACACCATGGTGTTGTAGGTACCTACTTTCGTTATAATTAAAACTGGGTGTCCAACTAATTTTCAATTCTTTTTAAAACTGTTATGTCATAATTCTTTGGAGAACAGAGAAATGTTTAAAAATATTGTTTTTCTTTGTTTTAGATTGCATATAAGGAGGCAAGATGATCATCTTCATAGAAAAGGTATACATACTAAATAAGAATAACTTATGGTAAAGCTGAATCATCTGGAACTACAAAAAAGGTACTAACACATATTTTTGCATTATGAATTCAGGTCCTTTACATAAGATTTTTCATAGATCAATCAATCCTGATTCATCATTTAAAGAGCAATTTTTCAAATCTTTGCATTATTTATTTGCCTTATTTTTTAGAAAGTTCTTTCAAACGACTTCCCTATCTACTAAAAAAAATGCAAAGACCAGGACTGGCAGGAGACATCCCACAAAAGAAAAAAAAATTACTAAAAGTGATAGAAAATAGAGAAGGCCACTAAAATGGTAGGAGTTTATCGACCTATGTGGAGAGGGTATTCCTTTGCTTTATCCCCAAGTTTGACATTTAATGTTAGATGAATTTTATTTTTGTTGTAAATAGGTACAGTTGTCAGTAATAATTTCTGGCCCCTTTGACAGACAGAAGAAAAATCATAATATTTTATGAGGGCAGTAGTTTTTAAGATGTTCTGGTAGGCAATAAAAAATAAATAAAACATAATAAAAATTAGAGTGTTTTAGGAAAATCGTCGAATATATCTTATTTGTTTTTTAGTTTTAAAACAAAGTATTTTATATACGAAACCTAAATAACTAGGTAACCACTAAATAACAGTGAAAATAGGGAGTTTTTGACCAGCATACAAAAATAACAACCTTTGTCGTTATTTTGATTTGAAAACCTGTCAAGAATAAAGTAATTTCGGTTTATATTTGTAACTAATTCTACGCTTACCCATAAAAAAGTATATTATGCATCTTCCTTAATCAAAAATCAATTTTAAACTTTTTTGCAAAATTCGCCAGAAGACAAACATTTTGATGTGGATTGACAGCAGTAAATATTTATTTTGTTTATGTATACTTCTGTCAATCCACTTCAAAGTGTTTGTGTTTTTGGATAATTTTGTGAAAAGAAAGCTTAAAATTGTTATTTTTTTATAAACGAAGATGCAAAATACATTGCCTTATATGTAAAAGCTTAGAAAGAGTTAGGAAAATAAACCGAAATCACTCTCTTCTTGAGAGCTTGTCAAACAATGACAACCACAAAGGTTCTTATTTTGGTATGCTGACCAAAAGCTCCTTAATATAACAACCAAAAATTAGACTTTTTGAATTGTCACAACTTTAAAACCAATTTTCTGATAAAAAAATACACAACTGGACATATATTATACTTTATAGTTTTCAGAACAAGTTTCAATAATGGCATTTCTTTAAAATTCAAGATGGTAGAAAATTAAAAAAAAATATGACACTTTTTTCAGTGTCCAGGCTCTTTAGTTATTAGTCTGTGGTCCGGCCTATAATTTGGGTCCTGTTGAGTCCTTACAGGACCTAGAATATGGACCAACACCGTTCTCAGTTGAGTATGGACCCTGTTTGCAGGAGGTGTACAAAATTTGAGGATTTGTTCACCCTTTGGGTTTTCACTATATTTTGTTATAATAATAATACAACAAAAACAAGTTCTTGTTTTAAATATCATGTTAAAAAACTATCTGCACCGATTAGAGGTATTTGCTGATTCTTATTTTGATTAATCTTGTAAAACAATTTGTGAGGTTAGATATTTTCTTTAATTATTTTTACTCCTAAAAAAACACAAAAATCGCCTTAAAACACTGTCAAAAGCGGAAAAATATGTTTTGATAATAGTAAAAGCAAAAAGGTCTCAAAAACTTGAAAAAATTTAGCCAAGTTTAACTTAAGTCTCAAAATTCTTCCACTTAGATTTACGCCAACAATATTTCCCTTAAGGGACCCTTTGACAGCACCAGCAAGCTACTTATCTTAGTTACGTTGAACTTAGAACTTAAGCCGAAGTGAGACAGTGGCCCTATATATGCCAAAAATATAGCCTAAAATGACAACGTCAAAAAGTCAGTGTTGCACATAGGAAAATATAAAAAATCGTGCTTGCAGCTACCTTCTGCTGTTCCAGTTTTATGTGGAGAGAAGTGTACAAAATTTGAATTTAATAATTTTAATGAAATTTAGAAAAAAATAAATAAATAAAATTAACGTTTAGGATATCTCATCTGTTCTTTGTAGAAAATACTTACTTTTTGTGGAATTTTTATACACTCCGCGAAGCCGGACAACTCTAGAAGTTGAAATGGAACAATTTATTAGATATTTTAAACAAAAAGTAGGTTTCATCAAGTCGGACCAGAGATCAAATTTACCTAACCGTTATGCCTCAAATTGCGCCATCGGCTCGTTCAAAATTTGCCACTTTTTCTATTTTAGTGCTCTCCACCTACAAAGAACCCATACCAGGCTGGATCGATAATATTTACGGGCCGACCGGCGTCAGTATGGGCACCCTTACGGGGGTGATAAGGACGATGCGCGCGAATAAGGACAAGGTCACCGACATGGTTCCTGTTGACACTTGCGTGGCCGGTCTAATCGCGTCTGCGTGGGACGTCGCGGAAAGATTTAACGAAAATAACGAAGTAGACAGGTAACATAATAAATAAAATGTCTTTATTTAGCAATCCTATCATGACAATAATAAAATTTTTAGCTAATGCGCAATTTTACAACTCATAGTTAAACGTCAAACCTCAGTTTAAACCACAGATGTCGACTTTTTTACGTTTTATAGGTGCAGTTTACCAACAAACTTCGGTTTAACCGTTACCAGCGGTCTGGGTGTTTGTTAAACTTCAGTTTAATAGTTACCGAAATATTCTAACCTCAAAAAAGTTATTAAAAATTTATTTTTGGTAAAAAGACTGTAAGTATTTAGTAAAATCGCTATGATCAATGGCTTAAAATTTATTTTTGATCAACTGGATGAAGAATGATTAATTATTGACATTGTCGAAGCACGAAGACCAAATATTATTTGTCCTAGAACAAATTCTTTAAAGGAGTCCGACGATATGTACATTTTAAAAAGAGGTTTGAATTATCTAAAGAGATATGCGAAATTGTGCACAAGGAAATTCGACAAGAGTTGGAACATCCCACAGACTCACACGTATATATATATATATATACTGTATATCTTTTTGACAAATCTGAACATTTTTGTCGTCTGGCTGTATGTCTGTCTGTAACCAACGCTGATATCTCAAAAAGTACTTGAATGAGTTTTATCAAGTTTGGTTCTAGTTGGTTCCATTTTGGTTAAAATAATCAACCCTATACAGACCGCTTCAAGCTACTGCGAACATAGGGGGAATCAAGTCCAATTTACTCTCCGTGCCGTACGACCGAGGTGGATTCGAAGCACGCTGCAGTGTTATCTTTTGGAAATTCATTTTGTTTTTATTATTTTGTTTTATTTCTGCCTTGCTCGAGAAACAGATGGGTAAGTTCTTAATTGAAATAATACATTTTTAAAACCAAAAATGGATGTCTACGAAGTTGCCGAAAAAGTGCAGATGGTCAAATGGTCAAATCGTCATAACCCAACACACGTTCGATATTGGTCGAGGGAAAATTTGCATTTGTATTTTGGCGTAAGAACAACATTAAGAACAAATTGGGCCATTTTTTATTAACGGCAATTGCAACTTGAATGGTCCTAGATACTAGGATCTACTGCAGCAGCACATTATTCCAACTGCTAGGCAGTTGTTAGGTGTAAGATTTGGTGAAACATGGTTTCAACAAGATGGTTGTTCCGCTCACAATGTTGGCCTTGTTAGGGAATATCTTGATAATGTATTTCCTAATCGGGTTATAAGTACACGGGGAACTATTTTATGGCCAGCTCGATCTCCCGATGTTGCTCCTAATAAATTCTATCTGTTTTTGAAGAAGCTTTTCAAATTATCACCCCTAACATGCTTGGAAACGTTAGAAGGGGTTTTTATAGTAGGCTCGGATATTGTCTAGCCGAGCAAAGAGGACTTTTCGAACATTTGCTTTAATTTTTTTTTGACTGGGAGAATCTTTTTGGTTTTTAGAATGCATTATTTTATTTTGAGAACTTGCTTTTATTTTGTTTCTCCTTATTATTTTCATTGTAACACGTCGTCACTGATAAATCTGCCCAATCTGACCAAATTCCGGTTTCATTGACTACGCTCCACACAGCACCGTGGTTAGAGGCGTACTAAATACCAAAGGAAAGTCATGCAAGTGGTGATCGCAAGCCTGAGTATTGTTTGCTTCACTGATAGACGTGCGGTGTCTCTGCATGTACGTACACTTCTTCCGCCCTATGTTCGCAGTAGCTTGAAGCGGTCTGTATATGTAAAGAAAATGTAGTCTTTCTTCATGGCCGTGGTTTAACTCCGACTTATAAAATTGAGCAACTTGTTTACCGATGGATTAATCGAAAGATGAAACTGATGTTTAAACTATGATTTAATCTGGAGTTTTACCTTTGGTTGTAAAATTAGCCCTAAATGGTTTAAATGACGTCAGCCATATAAAACAAATACACAAAAATAATAATAATTTAAATACAACTCTAAATATTAAATGGGTTTAGTTGCTAATATGATGTGCTATTCTTTTTACAAGCTTTTATTTAACTTAATGTCCTGCAGACGTTTTCTGTGTACGTCCCAGGGACGCCTTTGTCGTACGTCCTGTGGACTAAAGACTGCGTACGTCCCTGTCAGACGTCCTGTGGACTAATTATTACGTTCCGAAGCGGACGTCCCGGGGACGTTTGAAGGACGTTTTTTGGACAGATGTGTGCTACTTGGGCTGTCTATCAAATCTTGCGATTAATTTTTGACACACTTTCCGTGAACCGATTTTAATGAAATTTGGAACAGTATTGTAGGTCCGATGACAATACAACATTATGAAAAAATTTGGGGGTAGAGGGTGGTTGAGGGACGTAAAGGGGGTAAATTAATCCAATACCACAACTTACTTCGACTCTTTCCTGGCAACGTAGCAATTGAACTCGTGGCTATCGGTTCAAATTATTTTCGGAATTTTGTGGTTCGGAATTATCATGTTTCTTTTAAGTTATTTTCGTTAAAAATATTTTTTGACATTTTGTGCTTCTATAAAAATATTTTCTAGCGATTGATTTTGGGGACAATTTTTTTCGGACCAATTATTTTTTATCCTTTTAAATTCTGACACATCATGTTTCTGCCAAATTTTGTTTCGGGTTTTTTTTTATAGGGACCCGATCCATACCTGCAAAAGTCAAATAAATATCGGAATTAGCTGAACTTTGAATGGAAGGCACCTTTTCTAAAAACTAAGACACATTTTCTTATTCAAATTCAATTTTTGTTGCATTTTAGAAGCAAAGGCAAAATGCCAATATACAATTTTGTATCATCCGTTGAAAACCCGATAAAATGGAATGAATTTGGAAATATCAACTTGGAATATTGCCAGAAATATCCGTACTCGAAGGCCCTATGGATGCCCCTGTTTGTATTCGCCAAAACCAGATGGCAGGCGACACTTTTGATATTTTTTATGCACTACATACCAGCGATGCTTATGGATTTCATGTGTGTCGTCACTGGCAAAAAACCAAGGTAAAGTATAGGGTGAGTTTGTAAATCCACTGGTGGTGGATCCACCGATTCCAACGATATATATATAAATAAATCTTCAATGGATTTCATCGATACACTAACAGAGTTCTTAAATTTTTTCATGAACGATGGAACAAATCAACATTCACCCATGCACCAGAGCCGCGTTCAAGCTAGAGCGATGCCTCCGATATTTTAATAGGCCTTCCATCTACTCGCGTTTTAGTGAGCTTTGAACGTGGCCATTTTGACAATTAACTAATGTAATAACATCGAAACTACTTTTTTTGGGTTTTTCGCCACTAAGTTAAGGAAATTTTTTCAAAAATATGTTAAAACCCACTGCGTAAATTCCTAAAGAAAAAAATTTGTTCGTTTGTCAGTGGTTTTTAAATAAGATAAAAAATTTGCCTACACACACGCAAATCCTAAATAGAATCTAAGTACTTATCTGACGTTTCGGCAGAAATTCTACTGCCGTTATCAAAGAATTTTATCCTTTTCAAAATTATCTTATTTAAAAACCACTGACAAACGAACAAATTTTTTTCTTTAGGAATTTACGCAGTGGGTTTTAACATATTTTGGAAAAAAATTCCTTAACTTAGTGGCGAAAAACCCAAAAAAAGTAGTTTCGACGTTATGAATCCGCCACAAACATATAGATTTTATTTAATGTAATAACTGTCAACAGTGTCAAAAATGGCGGCGGCATACGTATAAAAGGGTACTAAAACGGAAGGTGTTGGCTGGCCTCCATGTCGGAGGTATCGGCTAGAGCAATCACGCTCTTTTTGGGCAAGGCCATAACCTCTTCCCATTCCCCATTGCACAAATAACTTTTTAACTATTTTATAAACAAAGCATTATTTGGATCGCGGTCATAAACGCCGTATGTCTGAGACATGATTAATCTTTGATTGCGCGCGCGAAAAAATGAGCCACAGTTACTTCCGCCTGTTCTAAGCAAATGCCTCTACCTACTTTTTGGAACTTTATAACACCGGCTTCCAACCAGTTATTAAATTACGGTTTAGTAGTAGTAGTAGTAGTAGTAGTAGTAGTAGTAGTAGTAGTAGTAGTAGTAGTAGTATAGGTGGCTGCCCGTGGGCGTGGAAATTAGGCCTCTTCATGGGCCCTTTCTGCCATACCCCGTTTTTTACCCCTATGCACCTACTTTCGCTGCAACTCCCTCTCCGGGCATCTGTGTGTTCTTTACGAAGTTCAGTATGTCGACCCATTTGAGCGAATGCAGCTCTTCTTCCTCTATCGTGGGAAATCCCCACTTCAGCTGCCTTGATCTGGCATACGCATCGCATTCTGCTATCAAGTGCTGCGCCGATTCCTCTTCGAGCCCGCAAGCGGGACACACGGAATCTCCTGCTACTCTCATTTGCGTCAGATATTTGTTCAACCGATTGTGCGCAGTCAGCATCCCTGTCAGCAGTCCAATATCCTTTCGGGTCTTGCCTAAGGGCCATTAAGTTCTGGCTACATTCGGTCCATCCACGAATAGCTTGGACTGTCTGCACTTTGACTTTTGCCTCCAGGACGTTTTCAGTTCATTGTTCGTCTATTTGTTGAGCTCGCTATGTACCTGTTTCCTTGCTATTCCCAGAAGAGGTTTCGGTCCAATGTATTGGGTTTCGGCCTCTAGTCTGGTAAGTTCGTCCGCTTTCTCGTTCCCTGGTATTCCCTCATGACCTGGGACCCACATCAGTGTTACCCTCTTCTCTTGAGTCAATGTTTGTAGTGCTTCAGCGCTCTCCTCCACAAGACTACTGACTATTTTAGGTGCACTTAGAGCCTTGAGGGCAGCCTGGCTGTCGGAGGATATGTAAATGTCCCTCCTGCGATTTTTGACCTCCAGTAGGGTTGCTGCCATGATAATGGTATATACCTCCGCTTGAAACACCGTAGCGTGTTATCCAAGTGGATAACTTTTCTGAACTTCTAGGCTTTTCGCGTACGCCCGTGGTGTGCCAGGCTGACAGTTTAGAGCCATCCGTGTAGCAGACCGTCGCCTCTCTGCTTAATTCCGTTCGAAATTCTTCCCTTTGCCACGCATTCCGTTCTGGTATTGTATTTTTTATCGAACCTCCATGGTTTAAGCGGTGTTTTCACTGGCAGTCTTAGAAAGGGAAACTTTTTCATCGCCAGTCCCTCGTCCGCCAGATGGCCCACTCTTTTCTCCCTACCCTCCCATAGTCCCTGGTCTCTTAATCGCAGGTACGTTTCCATCGCCTTCTTCTTGATCCAAGTTGGAAGCGAGGGGAGACCCAAGATGTTTTCCAAGGCGTGGACGGGGGTCGTCCTCTTTATGGTTTAAAGATCGCGAATATTCAATCCCTTCCGTGCGGCCTTTTCTATATGTTGCTATCTCTTTTTTTATATGGCAAGTCACTAAAGCCTTATCAACATTTTAGAAGAATGCAGTTTACATTTTTGGGGAAGCTCGAACGCGGCTCTGTTTGTTAAGTATTCTATGCTTGTACGATTTAGTAACCATTGGTAGTATGTATTCAGCATTCAGGGGAGGACTTTAACTGGAGCAAATTTGCTACAGCTTCAGGGTGATAAATGCGGATAAAACGCAAAAACACGTCGATTGAGTTTTTTTCTGTGCTTTCCAGTCATACTAACTATTTTTTTCACCCCTTTTAAGGGTGAAACCAAACTCCATTTAATTTTTTTAAACGGCATGATAGTACTTGTAACACATTGCTAAAAAGCTCTTTTAGAAAGAAAATTGCCTGGACAATTTTTTTTTTAATTTGAACTTTGAATAGGTTGTCACTTGTAACCAGCAGAATGGTCAGTCCTTTTGCATAGTCCCTTGCAATAGATGCATGAACATCTCCTATAAATTGTCTGTCCATTGTTTTTTGATATCAGACGTAGACACTATAAAACATATTAAAATTGTTTGTTAAAGCAAAATAATATTTAGTTTTTTTTCGAATTTTGAAAAATTAATTTTTCAAGGACGCAACCCGGTATGGTTTGGCAGGTCATTACCATTTTTATTAACGACTATTTAAACATATGTGTTTACAAAATTCTAGCCTTGCTTAAACACCTTAGTCGATTTGTCCACCGGCTCTTCTACTACTTCTACTACTATTCTTCTACTATAAATAGTAACTAAAAAGTAGATCGAAAGGTAACATTGATGTCACGTAAATAAAGTAATCTTAATGTAACTACTATATAAAGTCATATTGTGTATATAATATTTATATACTTGATATACTTCTAATGTTACAACAAGGTAAAAACTTATATTCTATGGGAAATCACTCAACCGTGAAGTTTAAGAAGTTGGCTCCGCCCAAGGAGCGGCTTCCAAATATTTGGAATTTCAACACTTGGCTTACTGAAAACACCCTAATTCTGCACAATAAAGGCAGCTTCAAGGAATTTTCGTTTCTTCCAGTGTGACTCCTTGGACAAAACCTTTGCTTCTGTCCACTTCATTCGGTGTTGTTTTGACCATGCGTGTTCGGCGATTCCTGATTTCGTTGTTTCACCTCTTTGGGTATTCGTCTGGGCCAGCATTCTTAAAAAAGTGAGAAGGGAGTACTCACATCTCGTCGGGTCTGGACCAACTGAGATCTTTGAAACGGGTGAGAACGCATGCGCACTTTTACTTTCACCCATATTTCGGGGAGTCCTCTCTAGGTGAGATTCCAAGAATACTGGCCCTGATTAAGCCTAACAGATAATGGTCTTTTTTGTTTCACCTATGTATGATTCACCACACTCACAAGGAACTTGGTAAATGCATTCCTTATTTTGTTTGTTCTCCGGTTTTGTTTTAGTAAGAAGGCTTCGAATTGTATTATTAGATTTAAAAGCTGTTTTAATATTAACGTTGTTCGCTACTCTTCGAATTTTCTCTGATACTCCTTTAATGTATGGAAAATGAATGCATTTGCCTGGTTTCGGTCTTGTAATATGTGTTCTGCTGCAGATCCTTCTTAATGTTTCTTATTTCGATTTCCAAGTCATGAGAATTGTTATAAATTTGAATGGCTCTATTATACAAAGTTCGTATTATGCGTCGTTTGGTTGTAGCAGAATGATTTGAACCTTGATTTAAATATTGTCCTGTGTGAGTGGGTTTACGGTAGACTGTTGTTCTGATGCCGCTTTCTACTCGTTTGCCAAGTACATCAAAAAAAGGAATTTGACAATTTTGCTCCAGCTCCATTGTGAATTTAATGGTGGGTCTTATATTATTTAGGGGTCAAGAAATTCTGAAAGTTGTTGGTCATTCCTCGTCCAGACAATAAAAGTATCATCAACATATCTTAGCCAGAGCTTAGGTTTATAGGTTGCTGTATCAACCGCGTGTGATTCGAACCACTTCATGTAAATATTGGCTACCACTGGCGAAAGCGATGAACCCATTGGCAGACCGTCATTCTAAGCATAAAACCTATCTTTCACCTGAAAATAAGAGTTATGTAGACAGCACTCCAACAACTCCATCACTCCCTCCAGCGGTATGCTTGTACGTTCATGAAGGGATTCGTCATCAACCAGTCTCTGTCTAATAATATCTAGCGACTCCTTTATCGGGACATTGGTGTATAGACTTTCGACATCAAAACTGACAAATCTATCCTCGGGTCCTAAAACAAAAGATTTAAGAATATTAACAAAATGGTTGGAATTTTCTACAGATGAAGCGTTCTTGCCTGCAAGAGGTTGAATAATTTTCAAAAGAAATTTAGACAGATTGCTTGTTGGATAATTTCTAGAACTTGTGATTGGGCGTAAGGACATTGCATCTTTGTGAATTTTGGGAAGTCGATATAGATGAGGAGGCTTGCTATAATGTGGTGTAAGTTGAGACCTTGTGTTGTCCGGAATATAAGTTCTATAAACCTTACTTTCGATTGATTGCGTCGGGTCTTTTGAGAGAAGTTTATAGTTTCCTTTGGCAAGTACCTCTTCAACTTTCTGGTCATAGGTTTCTGTGTTCAAAATCACTGTTGCGTTGCCCTTATCTGCCGGTAAGATTTTAACAGATTTATCCTTTTGAAGATTCTTCAACGCGATTTCCTCTGACTTGCTTATGTTAGAGGTATGCTTAATAGGTTTATCAATAATGGTCCTTACTTGATGTCTGAATTCGTCGGCGTCTTGTCGTGGAAGAGGATGAATTTCTAGAGCGCTGATGATATGATAAGTTTTCTTCTATGGGTGTCAATGTCTTCTCGGTGTCGGTGGTCGATTGGCTTTGTGGATATTGATGGGCCAGTTTTCTTTGATGCTTCGCTTGCCAAGTCTGTCGCAGATGGTTGCAGGTTCGTGTGATTTTGTCCAGAATCGGTGTCTGCACCGGGAATGACCAACAACTTTCAGAATTTCTTGACCACCTAAATAATATAAGACCCACCATTAAATTCACAATAGAGTTGGAGCAAAATTGTCAAATTCCTTTTCTTGATGTACTTGTCAAACGAGTAGAAAGCGACATCAGAACAACAGTCTACCGTAAACCCACTCACACAGGACAATATTTAAATCAAGGTTCAAATAACTCTGCTACAACCAAGCCAGGCATAATAAGAACTTTGTATAATAGAGCCATTCAAATTTGTAACAATCCTAAACGGTAGGAGATACGAAAAGGTTTAAATTCTAGGGCAAAGTTGCGCAATTGGATGCTTTGCTCAAAACTAAAAAAAAAGTTTACAAATTCCGGATAGTTTCGGAAATAGGCGGATAAAACCTAAATCTTCATTTTTAGTTTTTGTTTTTCTGCGCCCTTATTCTTAAAGCTATCAAAAAACGCTTAAAACTTTCTACAGACACTTTTTTAAGATCTACCTAACGAGAGGTCCGTTTTCGAGATTTGACATTTCAGTGTGACAGGAGCACTGTCAAGTTAATTTTTTCTTATGGACACATGCTTTTTTTGACAAGTACCTGACGTTTTGAGTGAATTGACCATCATCAGCCCAAATTCAAAGATTAAAAAACAAAAAAAAAACTTATTTTTAAAATATTAGGTAGTTATTTTGTTATAAAAAAATGTCAAAAAAACTGTCATTTTTAAAATGTTAAAAAAAGTACTGCAATCGGGTTTCCAAAATATCTTGAGTAAGTTAAAAGCAAAAATTAATTTTCACTCAACTCAAAACGTCAGGTGACTTGTCAAAATAAGGTTGCACAATTAATATATGTTATCTGTCATCCTTTATGAACCAAATGGCAGGAGAAAAAAGAAAATGTGACCTAAAGAAAAAATGAACTTGACAGTGCCTTTGTCACACTGAAACTCAAAAACGGACCTCTCATTAGGTAGATCTTAAAAAAGTGCCTGTAGAAAGTTTTAACCGTCTTTTGACACCTTCAATAATAAAGGCGCAAACAAATAAAAACTAAAAATGAAGATTTAGTTTTTTTTTCGCTGGAACTACTCGGATTTTGTAAACTTTTTTTAAAGTTTTGAGTAAAGCATTAAATTGTGCCACTTTGCCCTGATTTAAACCTTTTCGTTCCTCCTACCGTTCAAGAGAACCCCATGTTGAGCATCGAATTTGGAACAACCAGTATATACAGGGTTCCTAAGATTTTCTTTAGGGATAGGATTTCAATAAATGAAACAGAAATGGCATAGAAAGTTCTGCGCGCACAAAAGAAACAGGTATATTGAGCAATGGTGCCAGTTTGTTATTATCTCCGGACTGCTTTCATGAGAAAAAATTGTCGCCACTCTTTCATTGTGAGCATAAATCATAGTTGCAATAATAACCGTTGACAAGATGTCTGCAAATTCCGCTAGATGGCGGCCACACCATGAGATTAAAAATTAGATATTTTCAGGTCCAAACCACAGCTTTTTCTTGCTTAAAGAAGGCGGCAGGGTCCATTATTTACGATACTGAGCGATAAACTCGTGAGGTTGTTAACATTAGAAAGAAATATCTTCGCTTTTAATTAAATTTCTTTCCATTCTGTTCTACTAGTGACATCTATCCGGAAGCGGCCAAACCATGCAGCTAGTACTAGCAGCCAAAGAAATCAATAAACGGCGCTGTTTTTCCTGCAGAGTTTTTTGCTTGCGATATTATTGATTTTAAATAAAGCCGGCCCTACACTACATTTGATATTTTCGAGGTGTTTTATGACATGATCTCGAAACATGTAGCGAACCAATTCTTCAAAACTAGCGGGAGGGTAAAAGCAAAAAATAAGGGGCTGCCAATATTTGTAACACCCAAAAAGGGGTGAAAAGATTTATTTTGTTCTGTTTCTTTACAAAAAACGTTTTTTTTACGAAAAACTTGAGCTCTGCCACTTTTTTCATTTTTTTCTTCAACTTTCTCGAAATTTTCGTCATAACGTAGAAAAAAATTATTTCCCCCATGGTCATACTCTACTTTTATTCGAAAAAATTTAGAAACAGAGACGGGATCAGTTTTCGTAAAACGGGGGATCTTGGTTTCGAGTGAGAAGATAAAGGGCGCCGCAGGCAAAAATTTTTCAATTAAATTAGCCGAACCCAAAAAGTAGAAAAACAAAGCACGAAATAAAAATGACGCCGCTTACAATTTTTTTTCAAAAATTACGTAATTTCGGGAACGCAAAGAAATAGGTCTAAAGAGTATAATTTTTAAGAAAAAAATTTCAATTTTCTCGCCCTCCTCCACTGGGACTACAGCGGCCGTGCACAAATTACGTAATGGTTCTAGGGGGGAGGGGGGTTACAAAACATTACGTAGGGGGAGGGGGGTTTTCGACAGCGTTTGCATTTGTGTGAAACTAACAAAATTTGGAATGAAAATAAGTGAAGTTTTTTTTTTTTTGGGGGGGGGTAGTGGTCTTGAAATCGTTACGTAATATTAGGGGAGTGGCGTGCCAAACCGTTACAAAACATTACATAGGGAGGGGGTCAAAAATTGGTAAAATCACCGTTACGTAATTTGTGCACGGCCCCACATCTGACTGTTCCTCCTTTTTGATTTCGAATCAAAGTGCAAAACCCGGGCTGGACGTTCGAAGGCGTCAACCCGTTCTATTTGCTTGATAAATTTTCTACGGAAATATCTCAGTCGATTTCTTCGGCCGTGTATGAACGCTTTAGGTTAGGCATTTGCATGTATCTCAGTCCCCAGCCTGTAAACAGTGCGTAAGGACAATGGTTACAAAATGAAAAGCCGAAAAATATTTTTTTTTTACGATATCTTTCATCGGTTTGGTATTAAAGTCGAGCAAAAACAATTTTTATTCCAGTCCTAAAGGTATGAAAATGGAAAACATTAGAAAACAACAACCTGGAATGGATTTACTACGTGTAAGATGTAGTGACAATATCGCCCCATGCCCATCCTTTTCTGCCTAATGTGCTTTTCCGTTTGTCTGCGTCTTATACACGGCTGCTTGGCCCCCTAAGGATTTGCTTAGGAACCCTGTATACGTACTATAAGTGGTAGCAGCTTATTATTGGTATCATCAGTCAGTTCGATACGATACCGTTTTTATCGAGTTGCATCCCGATACGATCCCAAAAAAGCGGTATTGAACTTGGACAAGGCCAACGAAAAAAAAGTTCGATTCGCCGCTTTTTCGTAGTCAGTGATTGTTTTTAGATTTCTAAGGACCTACAACAAAATTTCCGTGTTTCTGGACGTCATTGAATACTTTGCCGTGCGAGAATGGAACTTCGACAACTCGAACGTGCAAAACTTGTGGGGGAAAATGACCAGTTTGGACAGGGAGCTGTTTCCAATGAGCATAAAGGAGGTTTCGTGGTTTTTGTTTTGCACGACTTACGTCTCCGGCATTAGAGAGTTTCTGTTGAAGGATAAAAAGTCTTTGGAGTCGGCTTTAAAAAGAAATGCAAGGTAAAGTATAGTATAGTATTATATTAATCTATACATATAATAGATGTCTAAACCCTTTTTTTATACCTTCATCAAAAACATTTTAGTAACTGTCTGCAGATAACTAAAGCAAGGTTTTTTGGTTACGCAATGCAAAAAAACTTTTTTTTTGATCACGGGTGGAAAAAAAGATTTCTGAAAGTAAAACTCGTGGCATATCGGACAAAGCGTTTTTGTTTCTCTCTTCATTACGACCAGGCCTCCAATGTCTAATGGAGAATCCAGACACCTACAGACCTGTTTCATCCTTATTAGGAATCATCAGGGAATCATAGGATTATACCTGGCAGTTGAAGCTACACAATGACCATGCACACCTCTAGAATTTAAAACAAAAAGTTTGTAATCCTTGGGGACGTAGTAACTGTGTGCGCCACCTGTCGAATAAACCGAGAAACAAAAACATCAAAATTTAAAAGTGCAAGACACCGTAAATACAGAATCATGTACCGTTCAGCAGGTTATAAAGTAGAAACCTGTAAAAGTATAAGGTCACTGTAACATGACTCTTAAAAAGTGGTAACGTTCGCTTCCTATGACTCCCTGATGATTCCTAATAAGGACATTGGAGACAATTGGAGGTCTGGTCGTAATGAAGTGAGAAACAAAAACGCTTTGTCCGATATGCCACGAGTTTTACTTTCATTTTTATTTGCGGACACGAGATTCATTTTGTTGTTTTTTTAAAAAGATTTCTCTCCGTTTTTTACCCAAAATTAAAGAGAAATAGCGGAATATAGTAATATTGAAAAAATATAAGTATTTTTACCTAAAAATTAAGTCATTTCAGCCAGTTTTCACCAAGTATTTACGAAAAAAAAACATCGTCAAAATATCAAACTGTCAAATATTAAAATGTCGTAACAATGAACGTCACCGAGTAAAAAGGCACATCGCTATGGAAACCCTTGTTATTTCATTTACCAGCCGCCTTGATTTATAGTGTAAAGATGTTGTGTTGCGAGAAGTGCTCTTCGTTCTATATTTTTAAAAGTATTTTCCTGGTTTTCTTGGATTTTTTGATAAAAGTTGCGTTTTTTTCTGCACCGTTGCAGTGGAAAAAATGGCGTCGAATCCACCGGACATTGGAAAACATGGCGGAAAAGTCATAGATACGGTTACATGTGCGACTTACATCAATTTTATAGCAGTTATAAAAAAATTATTAACTGCAAGATTTGTTTTGGTTTGTTAAGTGACTCACCATTCAATATTTTTATTTATTTTTTTTTGGGTATACTTCGTTTGTATTCTATTTATAATATATAATAATGTCCATTTGCACGGAAGAGTTAAAACCAGATTTAAGTTTTTTTAAAACCGGATTCAAGGGTCGTTAAACCCGGTTTGGTTAACACCTCATTCGGCAAGGCTTAAAAATTCTTAAACTTTTTCCCTATTGGGCAGATTTTTACGTTGCAGTTGCAGCAAGTTGCATGAAAATAGATTAGAATTTTTATCTAAAAACACAATGATCGATGTACCTTTTTTCTAATTTTGGATTTTTGCTTTTGTTGATACGGCCTCGAACGGATCCAAAAGGTTTATACGTGCAAATGTAAACGTAGCTGTGATCTCAGAAATAAAGAGATGGCTATCTTTGTTTGACTTGTTGTTTATTGTGTATGACTATCATTGTCATATGGAATTAGTTGGGACGAGTTGGAGTTAGTTGGGATTAAGCACTAATATTTAAAAAAAATAAATAAGAGGTGTTTGCTTGTAGATATAGGTATGAGTTTACTTTATTAAAGCCCATTTGCGAGCTGTAATTTTACTGCTTTCTTTTTCTTTTGTGATGTGTTGCTTTTTCCACTTTTTAAACGCCGAAAGTTCTTATTGGGCTCCTTTAATAAAAATTGTGTGTCAAAATGTCCCGTCAGAATAAAAATCTTCTAAAAATCATGACTACGACGAGTTTTGAACCATGTTGGCCACATAAAGGCACTGCTCTTGTAAAATTAAAAACAACAAATTCTAACCAAAAAATTTAGCAGCCACCGCAACGCTACCGACTTTCAAAGCTGGTGGAAATAATCAGCGCTAGGGTATGTCCGCAAATTTAAAGTTTCAGTCAGGCTATGCTTCTTTCCTTTACCAATAGCATAACAAAAAAAGACGGAATCAAAACAACGACGATTTTCCGTCATTCTCGGATATACCTCTCTTGACATCGGCACCCATCATAATAAAGGCTGATCTACATAAAATATAATAAATTCTGATAAGTTTGACAATATTTGCCCTATTTAACACAAGAAAACGATTAAAATAAATAAAAGTAATAGTTCTCTCACAGTCTCACAAATGATTTTAGGAATAAACTTGAAAACTGTTTAAAAATCCGTTTTGAGTTTCTTGTGAACACATCTTAATTCCACCAAACAAAACAAACATTTGCGTTGTCCAACGCCAATGCAACGTTGCGGAAAAAAACGCAACTTAAGTTGGAACTAAAAGGCACATAGACAAACTCCAGACAGACCGAACCCAATTTTTTTTCTATGGTTAATTAACTCCTACCGTGGCAGTGCCCTTTAGCCTACTGTAGCTGCCATTTTTATAACCAAATTGACAGGTAAAACATGGATTTTCTGTCAGTTAGGTGTCAATATGGCACCGAGAGTAGGCCAAAGCATACTAAAACGAAAATGAGTTAACTGGCTTTTTAGTTAAAAATGGGGTTGGTTAAAAGCAAGAATTCAATTTGGGCAATCCAGGCAATGCGCTAAAGCGTTTTTAAAGTATATATGCTGAAGCTAAAATCGGTTTTAGTGGTGTTTATTCGAAATTTTTTTTAAACCGTCCTTATATAAAAGCGCTTTAAGAGGTCCGTATAAACAAAGTAATTTAGTACGTTTACACGCACCTAAAAGCGCTTTTGTATA
Source organism: Oxystoma pomonae (assembly GCA_963921995.1). NCBI lineage: Eukaryota > Metazoa > Arthropoda > Insecta > Coleoptera > Brentidae > Oxystoma > Oxystoma pomonae. The sequence goes on from OY998171.1 coordinate 61,863,548, forward strand.
AGAACGGTTTTAAATGATCGACTCGATTTTAACTTTGTCCTTTTTTTTTAGGTTTAAGATGGCCCACCACACGCTTAAAGCGGTCAGCATTTTTGTGATAAGCCTTTTATTATTTCATGTATTATCGAAAATAGTTTCCATGATTTTTCATATTTTTGTATGGATTTAAGTATGTCAAAAATTTGTTATTTAATACGTTAGTCGAATAAAAAAGTACCTTGTAATACTGCGTAACCTTTTTTTGAATACAATGGCTTTCTGAATACGAAATAAAGGTCATAATAAAGGTTCAGCGCTATTTTTCTGAATTTACACCTTATTCGATTTCTAACCGTAGACAATTTTGCGAACGTTAGCTCCGTCTACAAAAAAATACATTATAAAAAATAAAAGTGTAAAAATGGCAGCTCCGGAGCTAACGGATATACAAAGATTTTACAAAAATACCACCGTATTTTTAACGGGCACTACTGGATACATCGGGAAATTGTACTTTGAAAAAATTTTGAGAAGCTTGCCAGTGAAAAAAGTCTTCATTTTGATCAGACACAAGAGGAATGTGACCCCCGAACAGAGATTGGAACAGATTTTAAAATCGCCGGTAAGTCAAAGTAACATTATGGCCAGTTGCACCGCATAATTTAAGTAAAGATTAAGCTAAATGGTATTTGGAATGGTCTCTTTTATTTGCCAACTTTATTTGGTCCGACGCTGTATGCAATTTGACCCATTTCATTTTTAAAGACTCGAAAACGGTAGTCAACTTGGACTTTTTCTTATAAAAATTACATAATTTTGCGAGACTAAAGAAAACGCCGTATGGAGCGGAGTAGACCGTGTTAGTTAGAAGGCAGGCTATGTAACACGATTCCATATCCAGACAGCATCATTCGTACCAGGGTTGACATTTTACATCCATTTTACGTCTTTACGTCCCGGGACCTACTAGGTACGTACGATGTACGTACAAAAGTGTACGGAAAACGTACGTACAGTAAAAACTTATTTTTACGTTATATTTAGGTCTTTTCTTGTACGTACTTACTACGTTATTAAGTTGTCATAACTTGAACGTAGTTCATTTATATAACATTTCTCTCACTTGTAAAGCAAACTTTTGTATAAGTATTTTTTATTCTCTTTAAATTACTGAATTTTATGAATACTCATCCTCCGTCAGAAATTCTTTCCCGGAGGGTCAACCAGGAGAGCGGAGTACTGAGGAGTTTTTGTTCTTTAAAATCGGCGCCCCCCCCCCTAAGCACCAAGTATTTTTTATTTTATTTACGTTCCTCAAGGTACGTACAAAAAACGTCTCCTGTACCTACTTCGTACGTACATGGTACATTTTACGTCCAATTCAAGTCTTTTATTGGTCCACCGCAGGACCTACAAAATACGTACTTGCTACGTATTTTCCATGTCCCAAGGACGTACCTAAGACGTACATAGCGTTGGAAAGTGCACATAATATGTACGTCCCTGGTACGTACAATAGAGTTACCCAAGTAGCAATTTGACGTAATATGACGTTGTGCGTTCGTCCGCATTAATAATCGGACGTCGGTCCCCAACGTCCGTTTGACCTCGAACCGGCTCCTTTTTGCACCTATATGGCACATTAAAATGCGAGTCGGGTCGACGTCGAACGCTGTAATTATTAGGGTCTATCGATGTACTTAAACTGACCTGGGGGTAATAGGTACACGGGTCGATCGTACGACGTTGGACCGCCATCGGAATTACCTAGATTTCTACAAAATATCCAGGCTAGAGTAGTCGCCAACGTAAAATATAGTTTTAGCCGAGGTGGAGTAGGTAGAGGTAATCTCATTATACCTATTTATATCTTATTAGTTCCATCGGGTAAACTTGTTTGTGAATACAAGCTAACTATATGGAGAGCAAATAATATTATTATTTAGAAGCAGTTTATAATAATTATAACAAAACAGGCCTTTAACGCACCATGGGGATGGAAAATTACTAACGAAGATTAGTTTACCGATAAACATTGATAAGATAATTCCGAAAAATACATGCTCCTCAAAAATTCTTAGATTTTATAGAAAAAAAAAACTAAAAACAAAAAATATACATATATTTTTTTTAATTTGCAAACATATTTGACATTTCTTAGTTTAAGCTATATTCTAAAAACATATTGGTTGCAATATTGACCATTTTTGATTGTCAATATCAACGTAATTGGAAAATTTAACCTGCGTTTGTCTAATGGCGGAAGACAGCTAATTCCTAAGTATGGCGGATTTCCGCTGAGGCCTAAAAAATAACCAATTCGGACCAGACCTCCAAGTTTAGTAGATGGTCTTTACTCGATCCGTGATAAATTGATTTATTCGAATGCATCTTGGACGTCGGGCCATGGTATAAACCTTATACGTAGGATTGACGATGGCTCAACGTCCCACCGACAACTCTGGACCCGACGTCCAATTTTTTTCATTCGTAGGGTGCGGCTTTCATGTAGGTACGACGATGGCCCAATGGCCCGTCGACCTAAGTGGAATTCGTCCGATCGTCGACGGCTCGGAATCCAATAACTGTGCTTAAACGTCAAATGTCAACCATGTCGAAATAATCCCAACCGTTTTTTCAAATATTTCATGCAATACAAAAGCAGTGAACAGTGAACAAATTTCGGCAAAATCGCAAAAAACAATGAGTGAGTATGTCTGAATGAACTTTTCTTTGGCATCTTTAAAAGAACTCTTGCTTACTGTTACTGAAATATCCACTTGACGCTAGACGGTAGGCCAAATGTCGACGTAAATTGATGTGCATCCATCGTTAGGCATTTTCCCTTCGGCAACCAGAAGACACCAGTAGGAATCTAGCGGACGTTATTATACGTACGTTATCATCGATGTAACGTCGATGTACGTTATAAATACAAAAAAATACGTCGTGCAGGCCAACGGCATATATCGTCGGCGATATACCTATGACTATTGGCAAATCCACCTAAAACTACGTCGTATCTGTTGACGATGGGACATCGTCTGTATCTTGCCTTAATTTTACTTTTATCTATTAGGGACTCTACCGAACGTTATTTGTAGTTGGCAGAAATTCTTAAAAATATGTTAGACATAAGAACGTCCGTCCAACGACTAAGCGTGCACTAATATTTGAACTGGACTAAGGTGGGCTATTGACCGACGTCAATGGGTCGATGAAACCTGTACTTAAAACTATATTACAATAGCTGACGTCGTCTCCACGTCTGGTTCAATTCTTTTTTGTAACTGCAACGTAGTTTTTAGTCAAACCGGACGTTGGATCATGATTTAAGGCGGTGTGTTCCACCAGGGAACCCAAATTCAACTTTAATACGACGTCGCATTGGTCAGATTAGGTCGTAAGTCAGAAAAATGCTGCTTGGGTAGCGTACGTATTATGTACGTACTCTTCGTCCGAGCCTTAGGTACGAGGTACGTACCTGGTACGTAACTTTGCTGTCTGGGTACCCGCGACACATAAAACGCATACGCCGATTTTATACGCAATATGTCATTTACGATTTAGCAACCTTTTCTGTCACAAAGCGTCAGAGTCCACTTATTGTCATGTTTTATTGTCAAAAATGTCACGACAGCTATCGGATTTCGATAACTAAATTTTAGATAGATAGAAAATTAGATGGAGGTAGGTCTGTTCGTCGGGTCGCCGATTATTATGGACCAGACAAGTCTACTGTAGTAAGACTAAAAAGAAAATACAAAAAAACTATACGACGAAAGGAAGGAACTGGCTTGACCATAGTCAGCACACCCCAACAGGATCAGCAAATCACTAATTTCCTGGAAGAACACCCATTTTCCACGGCCAGAGAAGCAAAATTAACAGTTCATTTGCCTGGTACGGTAAGAACTGCACTAAGACGGATAAAGGAGTCGAGGCTAAGATGTCGCCATATTACTTTTTTGAGAGAGGAAAACGAATTTTGGCGACAGGTAGCTTTTACCGATTAGAAAATTTTTAATCGAGAACGTATGGGGGTTCATTGCAAAAAAGTTATCAGAATTTAATTTTTTTCCACGGAATGCTGACCATTTAATGTCGAGCTAATAGTTAGAGCTTATAAAGAGATCGTTGAAGAAAATTCAAATTCCAAATTTATTTGAAAATTTAGCAGGCTCCATGCCAAGGCATTTAGAAAAAATTATTCAAGCAAATGGTGTAATGACCAGATACTGAAGTTAATATTTTTAATTTTTGGTTATGGACATGTTTATATTTTATTTCTATTTGTTTTTTTAATATTTTCTTGTTTATAAAACTGATTCTGTTGATGTGTATTGACCTTTCTTAACCCAAAACCTTCCAGTTCTTTCTTCTTTGTATTTTCCTTTTAGTTGCACTGTAGTGGACTTGTTTCGTCCATTTTGGCCGGTTATTTGACGAAGGGGCCAACCTTCTTCTAGTTCTGCCAAAATTTGATAGAATTGCTTTATTTATAATAAAAATTTTGTTTATGTCGCCTGGAAACGTTCACATCCTTCGTTTCGGCCACTAAGAAACCAAGCTTGTATGCTGCACGCGCAAAGCTAACTCGATTATCGTTTTTCAAGAGCGCCCGTTCTCCTGCACAAAGGCAGGTGTATGAAAGTTGAGGAAGGTTCCAACGGAAATCGGGTGAAGGTCGGCCGTGGTCGGATAGGTTAAAGCCCGTTATTGATCGATATCAAGAAGGTGACCGTTCCCGTGCGACCTTTCCTACAAAATTCAAGAATCGGCTCGCTGGCGAGCGAGGAATGGGGGCTTCAGATATATATATTTCATGACTCGGGTGACATAGAGTCAGACAATCCTGGGTTCTACCACTTGAGCTGGCAGATTATCTCATAAAGAGATAGAGCCAATAAAAAGAAAGAAAGAGAGAAAGAGAGAGAGCAGTGTCAAAAAATTGTTACAACTTTTGTCAAAATGACTTGCATCTAAAACTTGCGAAAATATTAAAACACGCGGTTTTCGTATGTTTCAAAGCCCGACGGGACAGGAGGGAAATAGAAAATTTTCTTTACGATATATCAATCTAATAATAGAGAGTTAATAGACCATTAATTTATCGTCACCTTATTTGCTTACCGTATTACCGTAATTGAGATGCTAAAAAGTCCGTATTCTTTTGCCTAACCTAACAAAATAAAAAAACGAAGTATCACCTACCAGCTGCAGCTTTTGCACAGAATAAATCTGGTTGGTTGCAAAAAATAACCAAGCCTCCGTAAGTAACGTATTTCGGTTCGGTTATTTTTGGATACGGGAGAAAAATAACCGATTTATCCTACGGTATCACCAATTTTGATGGACTATTAACGCTCTTATATTTAGCATCGTTAAATAAATTGATTGTAGATATTATCCAGAATATATTTTACGAGGTAAGTCGGTTTGAAACCACCAATAATGTGAATTATAAACGAAATAAACCCTCCCTAATAACACATGACGTCCCCGGGACGTCCTTTTTAGGTCACATTAGGACCCGACGTCCCGTGACCTTAAAAGTACGTTTTTAAAACGTAAAATTTAGACATACTTAAAATGTCATTTTTACGTCCCAAAAATTTTAAATGTTAGTAAAAAAGATGAATAAACTTTTTAAGCAAAGATCCATATTAAACAACTTTTAAACAGTAAGTCTGAAATGTACTATATTGGACGTTTTTACAACGTTAAATTTTTGATTTTTTTGTCCAGAGAGTTCGTCATTTCATAAACAAAAAAAATACTAGTTAAAATTTTTACACTGCATGGTTACTTTTCACTTTTTAGAAATATCGTAATTTGGAGACTTGCTACCTCTCAAAAAATACGTTCAAGAACGTTTTTTAAATGTAACGAATTCGACGTTCTAAATTAGAGAAAAGATTTGTGGCGTAGAGGGCAAAGGGTGAGGGAATAAATCGGAAAAAAGTGTTTCCTCGAGCAGGATTAGAACCCGGGACCTCTAGAATACCAGCCTGATGCTCTTCCAACTGAACTACCGAGGAACCGGGATTTTCACTGGCTATTTCGTCCGATTCATTTGTTAGTAGTGGGGAGATCTTTGAAGCCTACTTAAAGTGTCTAATAGACAGTTTTTATGTCAGTGTCTTTCTATACCGTGTAAAATGAGAGGCGAAAGATAAACCGGTATGTGTGGACCGCGTTCGAATTCGACTGGTTTAAATCAATATTGCACGAGTGGGTGGAGAGACTTCGTGTTGTTTCGCATGACAAACCGGTTATTCTTTCACATACTACCCATGAATCAGCATATCGGCATATCTTTTGCCTCCTATTCCATTCGTATGGTTTCGAAAATTACGGACGTGTATTCTTGAAACTCATATGATCCGGTCTTTCTCTCGTGCGATGAGATTTATCGCATGGGATCTATCACCTCCCACGAACGAAAGGTAGTTTAGGAAGCAAAACATTTAAAAAAGAAACTTCTTTATTGCACAAGCGCCTCTAGATTTGACGCTGTTCCCCGGTTTCGAACCATACGATCAGGAACGTATGATTTTCGTGAGATCTGTAAGTTTGGATCATCGCTCAAGAACATAACATTTTCGTCCCATATGTGATCATTCGCCATAGATCTATGTCGCTTCCTGTCCTGTCCATTGTAAACAGAAGAATCAGAAACAAAACTTGTCAGGAAAAGAACATGACCGGTATTCTCGTAATACGTAAGTTTTGAAGTCGCTAAGCGAAACGAATAGCGAACAGCGCGCTCAGCGGCACGCTGACCGACGACTTTTCGTATTCTCTCTGCCGAACGCGCTGCCCTGCGAGCAGACAGAATCAAATTCGCTTAGCACATCTTGGCATCATCGAATTTTGCATTTTTATTTCTTGTTAGCCTTGTGGCTCCTTTTCTTTTTCTATGTGTAAGAAAGAGGCCATAGATGTGTGATAGATTTCGAGCCGTATTTCAGAAAGTGTAAATCAAATGTGACTTGTACAAGTGTTGATCCTTTAAAAAATTACTTGATGGTTTCGTTTAGCTCAGTTAAACCCGCCCTTTGACCCTGTGATATAAACTCGTAGCACGTTTCCGCCCAGTGTGCGGGAAAAAGTTTACCCCGAGACTTAACCGCACACTTACAAAAAAATTCCGCACTCAGTGCGGAAAAGTTTAAATTTATTCCGGCATTCAGTCAGGGAAAGTGGTGTTTCCGGCACGGTCGTATATTGATATTGATACTTTATTATATAGCATTTATTGTTAAAATGGTTTCACAATAGTTACTTATATATCTAGTAAGTTATACCTTATAATTATAGTAAACATGCGTATTCTACATTTTAAGAAACAGAAAATAAAACTCTAAGGTATTTGTTACCCAAAAAATAACCTAACCAATTCAACAACAAACACAGAATTCATACATCCACAAGAGAAACCTCGCGCGTGGAAAAATTTATATTTCCATGGAAGTGTTGAATTAAAAAAAGAAAATAATAATTTTTAGTACATTTATGAATAAATAAAATGACAAAAGATAAAAAACATAAAAATGGTAATTAATGCGAAAAATGTGATATTTCAAAAAAGTAAAGAAAATACAGACGAAAACACAGAAATAAAGGTAGTTACCTATATTGTTTGCTAATTATTTTTTATATCAATTAAGCTATTTATTTCATGTTTGCTAATTTCATATTTCATGAAAGCTTTTAGTTTATTTTTGAAAGAAAACAATTAATGTGGGCAGGAGCCTAACAAAACCAGCTTTTTTTTTGGTACACATCCGATGAAAGATACAAAAAGCACCGCTGACCAATGGCTTTTTTTACCCTTGGTTTTACAGAATTTTGATTGCTTCTATTTCTAGTATTATACGGATGCTCAATTATTTCGATGTCGATTTTGATAAGAAAAGTTTTTGTTGCAATTTTTTGGAAAAAAAGTTTACTTACATCGAGCATCAAATACTAAGGTTGATGTGTACGTGTCACCCGTCCCCAAGCTACTAATAAGAGATTTTTATTTTTCTAATTATTAATAAAAACGCAAACTGAAAAAACTACTATATTTTCTGCAGCACTCTACAAAGTATTGTAGGGTAGGAAAATCGTACGCGCGGAGGGCAAAACAGCTGGCAAATGGTAGGTGTTTCTCAAACGGTCGCCACGCGCTGGGCGCACTTCGTCGACGCCTTGCGTTCAATATACGTGAATACCATTTTTGTTACTTTGGTCACGTGTTATGCGCATATTACGTTATCATACGGTCAGCGAGTACGAAACGCTGAGCGTATTTAGTTACGAGAATACCGGTCCAGATGTTCGCCTTACCAATTTCTATTTTGTACGGTTTCTCAGTTTTACGATTCTTCGATGAATATTTCTCCAAAGTACGATTTCTACAAATTACGATTTTGTTAAAGTGTGTTTCTATAAACAACAATTTCTGCATTTTACTTTTCTTCAGTATTTTATTTTTCTTTAGATATTTGACACTCTAAAACGAACCGATCCGCAATCGTTTCAAAAAGTCAGCGTAATGGTCGGAGACTGCGCTGAACCAAAACTCGGCCTGAGTCACGAAGACCAAAAAACGTTCATCGAAGAGGTCGACGTTATTGTCCACTGCGCGGCGATCACCAGGTTCGATGCCGAACTGAAAGAAGCCACGTTTATTAACGTGCGGTCTACGAGGGATATCATCATGATGGCAAAGAAAATTAAAAAACTAAAGGTAATTGATGGAGATAAAGGCAATTCACACTATAGGGTTCTGCAACAATGATGAAATGGTGTTAATAGGCAATAGACAACCATAGCTTGCTGGTATTCGCAGGGATATCGTCACGATGGCAAAGCAAACTAAAAAACTAAATAACGTTATGAAGATCAAGGAAATAGACACTATGGTGCTATAGGACAACGGTTAAAGGCAATAGACACTATAGTGTTATGGAATAACGAACGGTTAAAGGCTGTGAATAAGTAGACAATAGACACTTAAAGTAAATATTTCAACGCATCGATGTCGGTATACCTAACGCGTTCGAAACAAAGCCAAAGAGCACTACAGTTTTCACTTGTTCATACGCTTTTTTGTCGGGTGCGATGACAGAACAGCTGATTCCACTCGTTGCATACGGAGGGATGTACGTAACGTTACGGACCCACTAACGTACACAACGATAACAATCAGCATTTGTCATCGCACCCAAAAGTAAAAAATGTAGTGTATTTTGGCTTTATTTCTAACGCGTTAGGTATACCGATACCTTCTTCTGCTTCAAGTGCCATGCTCCTTCGAACGTTGGTTATCATCAGCGCGATCTGTACCCTGTCAACTGCTTTTCGGAAAAGTGTCGTAGTACTACCATACCATTGTCTAAGATTTTTAAGTCGTGATATCCGTCTACGACCTGGACTTCTTCTGCCTTCAATATTGTCTTCTATTATCAATTTTAAAAATTAATATTTGTTATTTCTCAAAATATGGCCAAAATATTCAAGTTTTCGTTTTTTCATGTTAAATAAAACTTCAAGATCTTTATTTATTCTAAGCAGAACATCCACATTAGTTACTTGGTCCATCCAAGATATCCTGAGTATTCTACGATAACACCACATCTCGAATGCCTCCAACTTTTTACACATGACCTCAGTCAGTGTCCAAGCACACGAATTCGGAGAGTGGTATTACGATTGCGACTACACAACACTGATTTCATTTTGATAAAAGATGATCTGGCCTGTTCAATACTTGCACGAACTTCTTGCATGTTGTCCCAGTTCTCGTTGAGGAGACAACCCAAGTATTTGTATAAATCCTCGCGTTCGACTTACAGCCCATTTACTTCTAACATGCCTCGGATGTTCTTTTTCTTGGATATGACCATCCATTTTGTTTTTCCAACATTTAAGTTAAGCCCGAATTGCGAACTTTTGGCAGCAATTTGATTCAACAACTCTTAGGCCTTCCAGCGTATCTGTTATTATGACAGTGTCATCGGCATATCGTATGCCGTTTATGGTCAGACCCTCTTCGCAGTTATGAAGTGCATTTTCTATTATTTTGTTGTTACTTTGGATATGAAACAACAGCGGAGACAATATACAACATTGGCGTACTCCTCTTCTTATTTGGACCTCTTCGGACAGTTGTCCATCAACCTTTATTTGAGCAGTCTGATTCTAGTATAGATTATCTTTAGATCTCGGTGATCTAGACCAACTTCTTTTAGCGATTCTATGAGCTCTTCGTGTTGGACTTGAATGCCAAACCTCTCCTGTTAAGAACCCACCACGAAATCCAAACTGCGTGTCGCCCATAAAGGATTCGCATTTCCCATAAATTCTTTTACGGATAATCTTTAGAAATATTTTTAACATATGGCTCATTAGGCTGATTAGGCGGTAATCACTACACTTCTTTGATGAATGTTTTTTAGGCAGCGTAACAAACAGTGTAATTAGCGAATTTTCGTTTTTTATCACCTTTAAAACCTCAGTGTATACTTCGTCTTGCCCTACCGCTTTTCTGTTTTTAGCTGAAGATATTGCGTGTTTTACTTCCTCTGGTGTTATAGCTATGCCTTGGTTTGAGAATTCTTCTGGCTGTTCGGATCGGTTATCGGTAAAGAGATGTTCTATGTAGCTACACCATTCTTTTGGTATCCGGTATGATTTTGCCCTGATTTTCCACGAGGAGTCCAGCTTGTCTTTTATTTCTATCTATCTACCTGGGTCTGGGTTTGTTATTTGTTCGGGACGATTTTTCTTGGGGGTAAATTTAATTTTCCCCACAACTGGATTGTGATCCGAGCCTACGTCTGTGTCAGGGTAAGTTTTTTTCAGATTTAATAATGTTTCTAAATCGTTTGTTAATTAATATAAAGTCTATCTGGTTTCTAATGATACTCTCAGGAGTGTCGGATTTAGAAGTCCAAGTATAAAGGCGTCTAGCTGGAAGTTTAAAGAAAGTATTTGACACGATAAAATCCTTTTCCTGACAAAGCTGGAAAAGGCGATCTCCACGTTCATTTAATGTACCAAGACTGTACGTTTCCAAGTTTTGCGCTGGACTCCCCCATAACAATGGCGACTTCTGTCTTCTTTGTAAAACTAAGGGCAGTTTGAACTTGGTCGTAGAATGCCTCTACGTCATCATCTGAAATACCGATTACTTTAAGTTGTATAATAGGTTGCTGGTGTTCGCAGGGACATCGTCATGATGGCAAAGCAAATTAAAAAACTAAAGGCAGTATAACTTTATTGTAGATAAGGCAATAGACAATCTAGAATTAGGACAGGTAATCCCATAGCAGAAAATCCCATAGATGGTGTTTGCAGAGGTTAAAGGCTGAATAGAGACACAATCCCGTGTTAGAGATGTTAGATTGCATAAGTGGTGGTCAGTACCCCTTTTTTGGATCACATACCATCCTAAATCCTGCAGATCATAAAATAATTATGATATAGACTTTAAAATACGCCATCAAGTTATTCCACGTTATGTACCACTGGCAGCGTCAAAACGTGCACTCAGGGCAACATTAGTTTTCAAATTGAATGGCAAAATTCAATTCCAAGAAAAACTATAAAACTCAATTACACTATTTTAACCTTTTTTTTTTAGTCGTTTGTCTACATAAGCACGGGTTACTCAAACAGCAATCGTTCCGAGATTGAGGAGAAAATATACGAGCCCAAAATTTCTGCCGAAAACCTTATTTCGATTTGTGAGAGTTTGGATGATGAAACCCTAAAATTCATGACTCCGAAGTAAGCATATATCAATTCTTTTTAGTATAACTGTCCGCATCCATTTTCTACCCAAATTTGAAACAAAATAGCGTAAAATGGCAATATAAAGAAAAATTAATTTTATTCTTTTTACCTTTTGAAGCTATTTCCTTAAGTTTTCTCCAAGTATTCACACGAAAATACGACAATGTAACAAACTGTCGGAATTAAAATGGCCACCAATTTAAGTTCACTTGCTGATACAGGCTCTTTTTACTCGCGCTCTTAAATTACTTGCTGCAGTCATTATTGAAAGCAACGCGTAAAACCACTATTAAGAATTCTTATCCTCTTTCTTAGACTCACAGAAAGCTGGCCCAACACATATACCTTCAGCAAGCAAGTCACAGAAGACCTTATAAATAGAGAATGCAAAGAACTGCCGGTGTGCATTACCAGACCTACTGTGGGTAAGATTAAAACATAAAATTGTATCACGTACTTTTTGTTTAATTGAAACGATTTAAGTACAAGGTATTTAGGTTTGGTAACCCACTGGACGTTTTACCAAATCACGCGAAAACGGCTGGATCTGATTGGTCAAACGTGAAATAAGTCATCTGAATCGACGCCCAGTGGTCAAAATTCGTGTTTGTATTACTAACATTTTATTTCTGTTGTAGTGATTTCTACTGCGGCCGAACCGATCGTAGGTTACGTTGATAACCTTATCAGTTTGTCAGGAGTCGTGTTAGGAAACGCACTGGGACTAACAAGAATTTCCTATTATAAAAACGTTTATATCGACCTGATTCCGGCTGATTACGTTGTTAACGAGTGTATCGCCGCCGGATGGCAGGCGGGAGAGTAAGTTATCTTATGTATCGTTAAACCGAACACTTAAAGTATTAAAATGAGTTCTTGATGGATGTATCTTACACCAATTTAATCGGTTACACGTTTCCCGGAATAAGTGTAAAACGTAATTTTAATGACCAAAAATTTTAAAACGAAAAATCAACTACTACCAATGAAAAACCAACCACTACCATCTCCATAGAGCTACTACTATTAAAAAATTAACTACTACCATCTCCATGTAGCAACTACCATCGAAAAATCAACTACTATCATCTCCATATGTCTACTACCATTGAAAAATCAACTACTACCATCTCCAGTAGTAGACTTTTCAATGGTAGTAGCTATATGACGGTGGTAGTTGTTGGTTTTTCGATAGTAGTAACTATATGGAGATGGTGGTAGTAGTAGATTTTTCAATGGTAGTAGCTATATGACGGTGGTAGTTGTTGGTTTTTCGATGGTAGTAGCTATATGGAGATGGTAGTAGTTGATTTTTTAATGGTAGTAGCCATATGGGGTTGGTAGTAGTTGAAGTAGTTCAGATATTCCGTAAGTAGAAGAAGATAAGACTACACACTCCCCAGTCGGTAGACTACCTTGGTATCGATTATTGAATTTTAGATTAACTTTCAAGGGCGTAGATACGGGTTTTACTTGGGGGGGGGGGGACAGGTACCACAGAACAGACAGAAAAGATGCAAAATAGGTATTTTTCGTATTTTTCATTCGTGAGAGTAACGGGTACGGATACCGGTTTGGGGGGGGAATATTACCCCCTTGTCCCCCCTTATCTACGCCCTTGCGGACGTTCGGATTTTGGATGATCACTTGAAGGATGTGAACACTCCCAGGGATGGCTGTTCGTATTCTTGAATGCAGCCGAAATACGTCCAATGCTGCCAGTTTGCTGTTTGAGCGATTGAATTAATTTCAAACTAACCTTTTGTGATTTTTTCCTTATTTTTCTGATATTTAACAAAAAACAGTCGCTGAATTGAAGGCGCGAAATAGAAGTATGACAAAGTATTAAAAAATTACTTTTTATTGTAAATGGGAATTACACTCATTAAATTATGTAGATTTTCAATTTCTATTAGAGTTTAGTTTTTTTTTTAATTCCACCTAACACGCAGGCCATAAGGTCCTTTTTTATATTTTGTAAAATTTCTTCCTGTTTCCAAAAATATACTATGGGTTACCTTTGTCTTGAACGGCCATTGAACAGAAAAGAGTTGCTATAAGATGTGTTGAACAAAGAACTATTACTATTTTTCAGTGTCTAACACATTGCCCTTATGGCAAATTATTTTTAATTTTACTCGACAACCGCCAAAAATAAACCCTACATGATATATTTTTTGAATCAAAACTTTTAAAAAATAGGATTTCACTAAAAAAAGAGAACCTTATGGCTACCCTGCGTGTAGTGTGATTAGGGAAAAAACTGAAATTGTGACAGAATTCTATGAGTAATTTTCTTCTTGATTGAGCTTTTTGTGACAAATAACAAGTGGGACTTTATAAATGGTCACCTCGTACAGAACGGGTGGAGTATAAATGAAAGGTCTCAGTTTTAAGTTATTAAATTTTTTATTTTACAATATTTCACATAAAACTTGACTATAGATACAGCAAACTGTATTAAATTTTTTTTAAATGGTACTTATGTAGAGATTCTTTTTTTCTGTCAGTGACTTTAGCTCAGGAAATATCGAAGAGACATTCAAAATGGCTCATGTGAAATCTTTACTTTGAACTTTGAATGGAAGGCACATGTTGTAAAAACTAAGACACAGCTCGGAGTACTCAATGTGTGGCATACATGTAAAAAATTACATGCATTTTTTCCTATGCCACAAAATTTAGCTTTCCATTAGTGTATACTGTTATAAGGCACCACCAGCTTGGTATGCCTGACAGCTTAAAATTCAGTGTGACATCCTTAAAAAAATTGCCACAGAAATCAACATTTACAAAAGTTCAAATTATTGCTCGAGTTATAGAATTTTATTTATTATAAGAAGAGCGGCCACCCATTTTGGAGTGGATAAAATGACGATAATGCGATGGAAAAAGCGCTGGATTGAAAATAATTCTACGCATAGGAAAGATGGATCAGGACGACCAAAAGTAAGTTCTGAAGTGCAAGATGAGAGACTTATTGACCATCTCAGATAAAATCCTTTTTCAACGTCGGTTGAAGCAGCTAATGTAACATTATTTCCGGGTTCTTTAGCAACAGTAAATAGAAGGGTAACGAAATCAGAAGTCTCTTGTAGAGTTGCTGCAAAGAAGCCTTTTCTAACAGAAGAATAAAAACAGGCCAGAGTGATTTTTGCACTGAACAATTCCTTCGTGATAATGACTTCTGGGAGAGGGTGGTTTTCACTGACGAAAAAATTTTTCAATCATCTTCAAGCAGCAGGAGAATTTTAGTTTATCATCCACCAAATTATAGATTTGAACCCGAATATAAAAACCAAATTAAAAAAGCTGGACATTTTTCTGTAAACACGTGGGACTGGTTTAGTGCTAGAGGTTTGGGTTTTTTTTGGAGAATCGAAGGAAGATTCAATAGTGAATGATATATTGAAATCCTTGAAAACGTTATGCTGCCATCTGTACAGGCTTTAAATGAAAATAATGATTTCGTTTATCAGTAGGACAACTGTCCAGTACACACGGCTAATGTTGTTCGTCAATGGTTTCAGAATAATATTATAGAAACACTTCCTTGGCCAGCCAACAGCCCTGACCTTAACCCAATGAAAAATATATGGGGTCCAATCGTTAAAATAATATACAGTATATAAGTTTCGTGCGATTACAGCACCATTCTCCTGCCTCATACCAGTAGAACGTTCACCTGCGAATTTTGGACGGACGGGGACACTCCTCGCGCGTTCAAGAATACAGACTAGGAATTTTTTCGTGAGAACACTCCTACATGTGACCATCCCTCGGTTCAAGAATCGATACCATCGATGTATCGATACCCTAGGAGTCTTCGAGAACAGTGACGAAACGGTCGGCATCTCGAGCCGTTTTCTCATATGTTATTTCAAAAAAGTTTCAAAACAATGACGTCACATACTAACGTCATAGTTTGACAAGGCGCTTGTGGCTCGAATAAACTAATGTTTCATCGGCACCCTCTTAAAAAACCAAAAATATAGAAGGAATCATTTCACAATAGTAATTTACCTAACTAGTGCGGAAAGTGCCACTTTTCGGCACACGATTGCAGATGGCGGAACGACGCGTTACCTTACCTATTTTTTCAGTATTTTTTTTAAATCCACATGGTGCACTGCTAACTTTAGATGCAGTACACATTTAAGTCTTCATGAAAGAAGTGGTTCTTTTTGATATTGGAATAAATTAGTACTATTTAAGTGCTAACTAAATGCCAAGTCAACAAATTTAGTTTTCTTGTAGTTTCCGAGATATATCCTGCACTGCGAGCTACCCCTTTGTAAATTTACAAATATATTGTGCAAACCATTAGAAACTTAACTGTGTGTGTATATATATATTTATAACTAATATGTATTGTATATATTATTTAATCGTTTTTAGCAACTTCAAGCCAACGAAAAGAGAGGAAATACCGATCTACAATTTTAGCAACAGGAGCGAGAATCCAATAACACAGGGTAAGCTAAAAAAAACACATCCCTGTTTAGTGAACTCTGTCATTTTCTTATAGAGAATGTGTTCCGGCTAGTTTTTTAAATAACTTCCTATGTTGTGAAAGGGGCCCCAGCGAGTAATTTTTGTCATAGGTACTCCCCCCATCTGTACAGGGTGAGCCAGAAATTCGAGAAAGAAATTTGAGCCTCGATTTTGACATTTATAAAAGCAACGAACCCAAAGACTTCTTGTTACTCTAAAAAGGATTCCCGCAAAATAATTTTAATAACTGTAAACTAGTATAGATTACGTCAAAAAATAAGGTGAGCTAGGAAATACATTAGCTGAAAACTTTAGAATTTGTACAAAGTACTTTTAAAAAAAGGTTCAAAATTCACAAAATACACTTTTGTCGTTTTTGACCATTTCTTATAAAAGAAAAATAACACCTAAGGAGTTATTTTTAATACTTAAATGATTCTAGAGACTAGAGCAAACTTAATACCCATGTACAGTGTAAGGCAAGAAATACGCCTGTAATTGCTTAAAATCGAGTTGCTTTTCTTTACTTACACATATTTTCAACGTGTTTAACCATTTCTATGCTAATTGTGGTCCGTGAAATGACAACAAAAAATAAATGTTGCTGGTAGATTTTTTTTGTAAAATAGGTTAAAAAGGTATATTTCGCAAATTTAAACCTCTTTTTGTTGGCCTACTCTGTACATCTTCAAGAGTTTACAGTTCATAAAATTACTTTGTGGAAATCTTTTTTGAGGTAACAAGAACTTTTTTTTGTTTTAGAGCATTTGTTAACGTCAAAATCAATTTTAGGCGTAATTCTTGGTTTACCCTCTACATACAGAGAGCTTCAGGCTACTGCGAACATAGGGGGGAACTAGTCCAATTTCCCAGTGTCCACGCAAGGACACCGCACACCTATCAGTGGAGCAACCAACACTCACGCTTGCGTTCGCCGTTCGAGGCTTGCGTTGCGTTTAGTACGCCTCTAACCACGGTGCGATGTGGAATTTGATCAATAAATACGCAAATTTTGATAACGTAATTTTCTGGTTTTCTGTCACTGATAAATTAGAGCGTTTTATTTTTAACTGCTCAGATTTATCACTAACAACGTGTGACAATGAAAATAATAAGAAGAAACAAAATAAAAGCAAGTTCTCAAAATAAAATAATACATTCTAAAAACCAAAAAGATTCTCCCAGTCAAAAAAAAAATTAGAGCAAATGTTCGAAAAGTCCTCATTGCTCGGCTAGATAATATCCGAGCCTATTATAAAATCTTAGTGGTAGTTTGAAAAGCTTCTTCAATTTTAATCCTAAGTTCTTCCAAATTATTAGCCCTTTCATGCGCGTAAACTTTATTTTTGATACAGGGTTCCTAAGATTTTCCTTAGAGATAGGATTTCAATAAATCAAACAGAAATGGTATAGAAAGTTCTGCGCGCACAAAAGAAACAGGTAAATTGAGCAATGGTGCCAGTTTGTTATTATCTCCGGACTGCTTTCAGCATGAGAAAAAATTGTCGCCACTCTTTCATTGTGAGCATAAATCATAGTTCCAATAATAACCGTTGACAAGATGTCTGCAAATTCCGCTAGATGGCGGCCACACCATGAGATGATCGAGGACAAACTGGGATTCACAGGCATTGCATTTTTATTTCCTTTCGAGTCGCTTCAGTTTCGTAAATTTTGTGTTTTTAAAATGCCGTATACTCGAGAAGAAAATATTTTTATTATTAAAAACTACATAAGAAGTGACAGTGCGGACGACGACATTGGGCTTTTTGATTTTGCGTTTCCAGATCGACCGGTTCCTGTGGCTCAAACTGTCTACAACATTTATCATCGTTTTGAAATGTACGGGTGCATAAATGGTTGTAGAAAGTGTTACCACGACGGCGAAATACCAGAGCATCCCGTTCTTCCACACAGGGTGGAACGAGACGAAATGGTATGGGCTTACGTTGAGGCACATGAACCATGTTCGACGAAACCGATTGCGGAGGCACTGGATATTCCCAACAGTACTTGCCAATGGATCCTAAAAAAATACGGCTACAAGTCGTTTAAGATTGGGAAGTTGCAGGAATTGCAACCAGGTGATTATTTTCGCCGGTTAGAATATTGTGAGGTTATGAGGGATAAATGTGACAGGAACGAAAATTTCCTATCAAAAGTTTTGTTTAGTGACGAGAAGACATTTGAACTTCATGGCTCTCACAATCCACAAAATAGCCGCTATTGGTCCGCGAAAATAAACATCTGCACGCAAGTGTTAGAACGCAACATCCTCAAAAATTAAATGTTTGGAGCGGTATTGTCGGGGATCACATTATTGGACCCTTTTTCATTGAAGGTAATTTGAATAGCCAAAAATATGTTGATCTTCTCCAACACCAGGTTTTACTACGGTTGAGGGAACTCAACATAAATTTGGACGAATTGTGGTTTCAGCAAGATGGCTGTTCATCCCACAATTCACGCCAGGCTACAAATTACCTTCGTCAGGTATTTGGTGATAGAATTATTTCCACGTATGGAAATATCCGATGGCCTCCTCGATCACCAGATCTTGCGCCAAATGACTTTTTCTTGGCACGACAAAATTTTCCAACACCCTCACTTACGGCCTTCGACTATACAGGAGTTGAGGGCGAAAATTTTGGAGGCGGCAACTCTATCACACCTGAAATGTTGGCTGCTACGCGCCAAGAGTTTTACAATAGATTGGGATATTGTGAGGCTCAAGAAGGGGACAGATTTGAACATCTAATCTAATTAAACATTAGATGTTTTCAGGTCCAATCCACAGCTTTTTCTTGCTTAAAGGAGGCGGCAGGGTCCATTGTTTACGATACTGAGCGATAAACTCGTGAGGTTGTTAACATTAGAAAGAAATATCTTCGCTTTTAATTGAATTTCTTTCCATTCTGTTCTACTAGTGACATCTATCCGGAAACGGCCAAACCATGCAGGTAGCACTAGCAGAAAAAAAAATCAATAAACGGCGCTGTTTTGCCTGCAGAGCTTTTTGCTTGCGATATTATTGATTTTAAATAAAGCTGGCCCTACACTACATTTGATATTTTCGAGGTGTTTCATGACATGATCTCGAAACATGTAGCGAACCAATTCTTCAAAACTAGCGGGAGGGTAAAAGCGAAAAATAAGGGGCTGCCAATATTTGTAACACCCAAAAAGGGGTGAAAAGATTTATTTTGCTCTGTTTATTTACAAAAAACGTTTTTTTTACGAAAAACTTGAGCTCTGTCACTTTTTTTATTTTCTTCTTCAACTTTCTCGAAATTTTCCCCCATGGTCATACTCTACTTTTATTCGAAAAAATTTAGAAACAGAGACGGGATCAGTTTTCCTAAAACGGGGGATTTTGGTTTCGAGTAAGAAGATAAAGGGCGCCGCAAGCAAAAATTTTTCAATTAAATTAGCCGAACGCAAAAATGTTAGAAAAACAAAGCACGAAATAAAAATGGCGCCGCTTACAATTTTTTTTTCAAAAATTACGTAATTTCGGGAACGCAAAGAAATAGGTCTAAAGAGTATAATTTTTAAGAAAAAAATATCAATTTTCTCGCCCTCGTCCACTGGGACTACAGGGGCCGTGCACAAATTACGTAATGGTCATAGGCGGGAGGGGGTTACAAAACGATACGTAGGGGGAGGGGGGTTTTCGACAGCGTTTGCATTTGTGTGAAACTAAGAAAATTTGGAATGAAAATAAGTGAAAAGTTTTTTTTTTGGGGGGGGGGGGTAGTGGTCTTGAAATCGTTACGTAATATTAGGGGAGTGGCGTGCCAAACCGGTACAAAACATTACATAGGGAGGGGGTCAAAAATTGGTAAAATCACCGTTACGTAATTTGTGCACGGCCCCACATCTGACTGTTCCTCCTTTTTGATTTCGAATCAAAGTGCAAAACCCGGGTTGGACGTTCGAAGGCGTCAACCCGTCCTATTTGCTTGATAAAGTTTCTACGGAAATATCTCAGTCTATTTCTCCGGCCGTGTATGAACGCTTTAGGTTAGGCATTTGCATGTATCTCAGTCCCCAGCCTGTAAACAGTGCGTAAGGACAATGGTTACAAAATGAAAAGCCGAAAAATATTTTTTTTTACGATATCTTTCATCAGTTTGGTATTAAAGTCGAGAAAAAACAATTTTTATTCCAGTCTTAAAGGTATGAAAATGGAAAACTTTAGAAAATTTTTCACGTTTTGTCCGACCATTGACGTGCTGAATATATCGTTGTGTTTTAGATGAGGTCTACGCGTACTTAGACGTCTACTGCAAAGAAGTACCGTCGCCGAAACAAAAGTTATATCCTCTGTACTTCAAAACCACCTGCAGGTACAACTACCTGTTTCTGAGATTCTTCCTACACACTTGTGTGGCGCATTTCTTCGATTTGGTTGGACAATTTTCGGGAAAAGAACCGCGGTAAGCGTTACCCATATCCTGTTACGCTAAAGTCTCGACTCTACGAGACAATTTATCGTAGCAATCTCGCGTTCTCACGAAATATCTTGTTGAAATAAATTTAAAACAAAATTATACTTTATTAAAACAATAAAAAAAATGAAAACACGCTTTCTACTCAGAATACTTTTTGTAACCGTGTGCACGTCTTGTTTAACTTCAAAACGAATTTAAAGCTGTTATTAAATTTAATAACAGAGGGGCGTTTTTTAAAAAAAATTCTGATCCTTGTAGACTCCTTTATTTTACAAAAATTTCCGAGGAAACGGGGCTCCTCAGGGTGCTTATTCTTGAGGGGTAGGGAGTAGAAGAGGCGAGAGAAGTAGGCGGGGTTTACTAAAAATTTGGCGACACCCTATTCTTGAAAAAAAGTTAAGAGAGGGAGCTGCTCCCGAGAGAGCAGCCATGTTTTCTTTGTAAGACCCAGTAGTAGAGGCCGATCTCCGGGTATTCTAACCTAATTTTTATATTGATTTTATCTGTTTTTGTTTTTTCTGAGTAAAAGCGTAGTCATACAAGGCTAAAATGAATGTCGAAGACTTCAACAAAATAATTTTAAATGATGTAGTAGTGGAAGGTGCTCGGGAAGTCGTGGAAGATGCAGTGGAACAACTAGGGGTTCCAAGGGATGTTTTGGACAAAAGAAACCCGTTTGATTTAATTGAACATAAATATGTCCAATTATTCGGATATTTCTTTCCATAAAATAACGCTTGCCGCACACGTGAATGTAGCAGAGAAAGTTCCCCTGTACATATTGGGTCTAGCGTAGATAAATTCTATAAGCAGATCTTTTTGTTGGCTCGATAAAGGCCACGTTTTCTTTTGCAACTTGTTTCTCCATTTTGTAAAAACTCACAACAAACGAAAAACATGTACATTGAGAAAAATTTTGATTGGTTTGGTATGTCAAAATATGTTGCGTTTTGATTGGTTGCCCAAACTGGCAACAGTGTTCCCAGGAACTATATTGACCCGTCTACGCTCCATATCTCAAGAATGCGGATATTTGCTCCCGGGGAGCGTAAGCTAGGGATCAATCCTTGGGAGCTCTCCGGGAAATAAGCACCCAGATGTCGCGAAGGGAAGTCTGCTCTTCAGGTCTTATATAAAAAATATTTTGTGGTATTTTAGTTGCATCATTTCAGTATCAAATAAATAAAATAATCTTAAGATCTTCTAAGTGATTGAGAAAATTTACGTATACGATCTCCTTCACGCCCGCGTCTTCGTGCAGCAGTTTTCCTAAACTGTGTGCTTGACAACGTTGCCTATCCGGCATCTCTCTTCAGTGCATCTGAATTGAATAGCGTTCTTACTCAGACACATACATCTCGTCTAACTGTCGAACCCCGTATAACCGGAAAATATAGGAAACCTAATGCTAATAAACGACACACTTTAACCCCGCTCTTCTTTAGATGGCGCCACGATCGTTTTCCGGCCCTCGGCCCTGCTCTTAAAACTGTGGTCAACTCTCACTCTCAAGTATTTTTTAGGGCTAATTTTACAACCAAAGGTAAAACTCCAGATTAAACCAAAGTCTACACTTCAGTTTAATCTTTGGATTAAACCGCATTGGTAAACAAGTTGCTTAATTTTATAGTAGTAGAAGTAGTAGTAGTAAGGGGCGGCCCGCAGGCCTGGCAATTAGGCCTGTTCATGGGCCCTTCTGCCATACACCGTCTCGCACACTTATCCTCCCACTCCCTCTGCCTCTCTCTCTCCTGGCCTTCCTGCCTTCCTTACGAAGGTCAGCACGTCAGCTCAGCCCATCTTAGAGAGTGTAGCTCCTCCTCTTCAATTGTGAGGGCACTCCACGTCTTTTGCCTCAATCTGGCGTAGCCGTCACACTCTCCTATCAGGTGCACCGCTGATTCTTCTGCCCACCCACATACTGGGCAGGTGGAGTCGTCCAACACTCTGTTGCGTGTCAAGTGCTTGCGCAGCGGATTATGCCCTGTCAGCATTCTTACTAACAATTTAATGTCCTTGCGAGTTTTTCCCAGGAGCCATTTAGTTCTGGCTGCGTCTGGTCCACTCAGGAACAGTGACTGTCTGCACTCTCGCTCTTCCCTCCAGGACGACTTCAGTTGATCGCTCGCCACTTTATTGAGTTCGCTCTGCATCTGTTTTCTTGTGATTCCCAAGAGCGGTTCCCATCCAATATATTGGGTTTCGGCACCAGCTCTGGCAAGTTCTTCCGCCTTCTCATTCCCTGGTATTCCCTCATGGCCCGAGACCCACATCACTAGGCTACTAACAATTTTTGATGAACTAAGAGCCTTGAGGGCAGCCTGGCTGTCGGAACATATGCTAATGTCCCTCCTGCCATTTCTGACCTCTGGTAGGGTTGCCGCCATAATAATGGCGTATACCTCCGCCTGAAAGACCGTAGCTTGCTCGTCAAGCGGGTAGCTTTCTTGAACCTCTAGGTCTTCCGCATACACTCCTGCGCCTGTTGTCTGCCTGGCTGACAGTTTTGATCCGTCAGTGTAGCAGTCCGTCGCATCTCTGCTTAATTCGTTTCGGAATTCTTCTCTCTGCCACCAATACCGTTCAAGTATTGTGACTTTGTATTTTTTGTCAAACCTCCATGGTTTCGAAGGAGTCCCTACTGGCATTTTTAGAAGAGTCAACTCTTTTGTTACCAGTTCCTTGATTGGCTGATGACCCACTTTCTCCCTTCTGCCTTTCCATAGGCCCTTGTCTCTTAGTCGTAGGTGCGTCGCCATCGCTTCCTTCTTGATCCAAGTTGGAAGCGAGGGGAGACCTAAGATGGTTTCTAGGGCTCTAATGGAGGTAGTCCTCATTGCGCCTGTTATTCTCCTACAGAAGAGCCCCTACAGGCTCATAAGCTTTCTGGAAGTGGTCAGTTTTTCTTCTTTGGCCACCAGACCACTGACCCATATTGGATTCTCGGTCTTATGATGGCCTTGTATAACCAGTATAGGTTCATGGGGGTGATCCCCCAGGTTCGACCGACCACTCGGCGCAACTGCCACATTGTTGCCTGGACTTTTTCAGTAATTTTGGCAACATGCTGCCTCCACGTGAGTCCCTTATGACTCCTAGATACTGAAGCTCTGATACTAAAGTTATGGGTCTGCCGTACATTATGGGAGCTCTGAAATCCTCTAGTTTCCTTTTTCTGGTGAAGAGGATCGCTTAATTTTATAAGTCAAGTCAAAGATATCCCTAGGTGTGAGCTCTGTGTAAGGATAAAACTTACTGGCCTGTGCCAACTCTTGTCGAATTTCCTCGTGCACAATTTCGCATGTCTCTTTAGATAATTTAAATCTTTTTTTAAAATCTACATCGTCGTACCCCTCCAAAGGATTTGTTCAAGGACGAATAATTTTTGTTCTTCTTGATGCTTCGACAATGTCAATAATTTCGTTATCATCTTGATCCAGTTGAGCAAAAATAAATTCTAAGTCATCAATCATAGCGATTTTACGAAATACTTAGTTTTTTTCACCAAAAACAAATTTTAAAACGCTTTATGTACAACAAAAGTTTTGTTTAGTTATGGCAAATTCAAAAAAGAAAATTAGATTCTGGTCGGTTTGCAATACAATAATTCAAAAATTGCTCAAAAGTTGCGATTTCGACAACTTTGACGTCACTTTTCGGGTACTTCTGGGAGGGGTAGAGAGTTGGTGCAATGAAAAAAAAAATCTTCTTAGGACGAGTACTTCAACATTTAAAAAAATCAGGCAATTCTATCGAATAAAAATTTCCATTTAAAAAGGGCGATATCCTTTGAAAATATCCAATAACACCTAGCAAGTGGGTTTTCCTTGGAGAAAGCCATAGATTAACCTAAACTCTATAACCAAGACTTGAATAACAAATAAGCCTTCTCTTGTCCCGAACCCGTCACGAAATCCAAACTGTGGGTCGTCCATAAAAGATTCGCATTTTCCATAAATTCTTTTATGGATAATCTTTAGAAATATGTTTAGTATATGGCTCATTACGCTGATTAGGCGGTAGTCCCTACACTTGGCAGTGCAACAAATGCTAATTTTAGACAGTCAGCTGGGATTTTATCGATGCGATAAATCAAGTTAGTATCCGGAATGATTTGGCCTCGGTTCTCCACAAGGATTCCAGCTCTTATAATAAATAATCCTTTATGGGTTTGTGTAAATTACCAGTGTTATTTTTATCATCTAGATCTTCTATTTCTTGACATTGGTGTGTTATCCAGTCTTGTTTTGCTGATCTTATCTTCTTTTTTATTTCTCCAATAATTGCATGGTACTGAGGGCTGCCTTTTTTACCGTTACTTATCCAAACTTTCTTTTTTTTCTTTATTGCTCTCGACTGTGGCTCTTTTACACTATCCAGACCATTTCTGCATCTTGCTGCAGACCATTTCTGCAGACTCGTTAATATTTTTAAAATTTTGTTTAGTTCGTGTCTAAGTTCTGTTGCTCCCATGTTATCTTAAAGTTCCTTTATCCTTGGTCTGGGTTTATTCTTTGCAAGAAGATTTTTCCAAATTGTAAATATAATTTTTGCTACAAGTGTATTGTGATGTGACTTTGCAGATTTAATGGAGTTTTTATATCGTTTATCAATGGAGATGATTTTGTCATTTTATAAAAACCTTGTAAAATGTGAAGTATTTCTGGAATCAAAGAGAGAGAGAGAGAGAGAGAGAGAGAGAGAGAGAGAGAGAGAGAAGCCCCATTCAAATTTTCCAAAATACACAGGGTGTTTAATTTTAAAAAAGTAACAACGCCGCCCTAGCACCGCCCACTTAATGCCTGGCGGCAAGACCAACATCCAGAAAAATACTTTTTTGCCAATGTAAATTTTTAAATTATCATCCCACATAATTATTCCATAGGTACGGCAAAGCAATAGCCCGCGTCCACAAATTTCAAGAATCTTACGAATATTTTTTAACGAACGAGTTCTTTTTCCACACCGATAACACCAACAAACTGCTGAAAAAGATGTCGTTTGCTGACAGGGACTTGTTCAACTTTGACCTGAACACTATGACTTGGAAGAACTACTTTATGAACTACCCCAAAGGTAAGTATCATCAACATATTTTCCTGATGGGCAATCCATTTGTAAAACACTTTTTTCTGACGCCATCATCTCCCACATAGGCAGACCAAGAAAGAATAAAAAAAGGTTTTGAGCAAACTTGCCAATGGCGCTTTTATGATTTCATGATAGATTGGAATGTTGACAAATTGCTTTCGCAACGCATTTTAAATTTACTGACTTTCACTGACTGACTGACACTCCATTGTTTTTTTCACTGACTTTTGAAATTAAAACACACCATTCTATAATGTTTTTTTTGAAATTTTTGATAAGACTAGGAACAAAAATTCTGCGTTATAAACACTTATACCATGAGTGATGGCAGCCAAAGTTGGGGTATTGTCAAGGTTATTGTTCTGCATCTTTAAAAACTTTACTCATACATTTTCCGTGAGTTTTTGATTTAATATGGCTTTCTACAGTCATTCTCCCGATATTGCTCAAATTATTTGTAGTTTGGCATATTTCGCACCGAAACTGAGTTCAGTCGTCTGGAGCTCAGTCAAGCTACACCCCCTCCATCAATGAAACTCAATTTGGATATTGTAAAATTATATAATAATTTAGTCCCCTTTTAAAAAATTTTGTACCTAATGAATAACGGAGTTATTCGCACTTAAAAGGGGGGGGGTGTGGTTTGGCACTAAGCTGCACCCCCTTAGGAGATAGATTCAATGACAGTTGATATGTCATAATTTTGTACTAATTATGTACCCTTGTAGAAGGGTACTTTGAGTTTACAAAAACCATCGGTTCCTAAGATTTTTGTTTGTTTTTTTATGGGGTTTGTAGCTTGATATCAAGGTATACCCTTCTCTGCTTAGGAAAGAGATTCGACCAAAAGTGGCTATGCCAGAATTTGCCTCCTTCTAAAAAATTGCCTACTCTCAAGATAACTTCATTTTTTTTGTTTTTATGATGTGTGTAGCTTGATATCAATTCACAACCCCCTCGGCCTAAAAAGGAGATTTGAAAAAAACAATTATGCCATAATTTGATACCAACTATGTACTAATTTCGTCCCCTTCTAAAAATTGCCTACTCTCAAGATAACTTAATTTTTTTTATTTTTATGAGGTGTATGCCTTATTTGATATCAAGCTCACCTCACATAAACAAAAAAGAAATGAAGTTATCTTGAGATTAGGCAATTTTTTAGAAAGGGATGAAATTACTACATAATTAGTACCAAATTTTGGTATAGTCACTTTTAGTCGAATCTTTTTCCTAGGCAGAGGGGTGTGCCTTACCCCGTAATAAACAAACAAAAATCTTAGGAACCGATGGTTTTTGTAAAATAAAAGTACCCTTGTTTAAGAGAACATAATTAGTACAAAATTATGACATATCAACTTTCATTAAATCTGTTGAGGGGGAGGGGGGGTGTAGCTTGACTGAGCTGTCGTCTGGACCAGGTAAAATACCTGAAAATTCGGTTTACCAGCTGTCGCCATTTTTCGTCACTCATAAAAAAAACAAAAAAAAATCGCAAAAAACATTAAAAAACTGTTGTTGTGAAATTAAATTCTAACTTCTAATTCTTATTTTAGTAATGGCTTTAAGCTGGTTAAGGTATCCAACTAACGTTTATTTGTTTTAAATTTACATTTGCACAAGCCAATGACTCTTTCTAAGTCATGTTTAGTTGATAAAACAGATGAATCGCAATGATCGGATTAGATGAAAATCATGAAATTAACGGACAGCAAAGGTGATAAGAAAAAAAAGGCCACTAATAGAATTAATAAAGCAGTGCGATACCTCCGATATAAAGGCCAGCCATCGACTTCCGATTTAGTATCATTTCGCAGATTTTTTTCTTTTGAAGGCTATATATCATAGGCGTTTTCTCGCGTTGAAATTGTTTAAAATGTTTTTAAAAAGTTTGAAACATTTGTTTTCTCGCGTTGCAACGGTGACGTCACATCGAAACGGGTTAAAAATATTTTGAAACGGAATCCACTCTAGTTTCAAAACTGACGCGTGCGTAGA
The DNA here is from genome assembly GCA_963921995.1 of Oxystoma pomonae. NCBI lineage: Eukaryota > Metazoa > Arthropoda > Insecta > Coleoptera > Brentidae > Oxystoma > Oxystoma pomonae. The sequence goes on from OY998171.1 coordinate 61,891,354, forward strand.
AGATACGTCAAAATTCTACATTCTTGTTTTAACCGATTTTTTTTTGTTTTTGCGTGAAAATGTATGAAAAATCGTATTCTAGATATCTTGTTAGTCATTCTTCATGGTATCCCTGTGGTTTTATATGATTTTCTGGGCTTAAAAGAACAGTAAATAAAAAAACTTCACTATCCATGTAGCTTCCATTGCTGGCCATCCATGCTACTAAAACGGGCTGTACACTCTAAGGTTTTGTTAGATAAACCAGTAGTTGATCCATTTTAATTTTAAACACCAAAAAAAAAACAGAAAAACGAAAAAAAAGTGAGGTTACACTAAACTACGTCAGCGTTTTGAACTACTCATTATTTCTCGGTTCTAAATGATGACGTCACATCTAAATAGTTTCAAAATAATTTCAACGCGAGAAAACGCCTCATGTCACAGAATTATTTGAAAAAAAAAATCCCCGACGAAATTTCCCTGACTCTTTACTTTTAAAAAAAATCAGCCTACTACAACTAGTCAAACCTCTGGTTTAACATTTTTTCTTCCTTTTTTGAAGGTACACTTCATTGCACTCAGATTTATTTGTCTATTTCAAACAGCGATACAAAAATAATGATTAGCAAACAAGCAAAAATCTTGAGGACATTATTCTAAAAATTATACAGAAAGTTTTTTAAAAAAATATATCTTGCATTGCCATCTAGTGTCAATTATAGATTGATTGCCAAAATCATGTGATAAACGGCGGAAAAATGCGCCGAAGGCAAATTTTTTTAAAAAATTTGACTAAATAATGAATTTTATATACGTTTTGAATGGTGTTAAGAAAGGTGGCTTAAATTAAATTAAAAAAAATGAATATTTTGATCTTTTTCACGTTTTGATAAAATAATAGAAGAAAGTGTGTTAGGTTAGCTGCAAAGGTCATTTTTAACACTCTAAAAGAGCTTATGAATAGCAATTCCAATACTATTATCGGCAATATTTCCCTGACTTTCCATACTTTTGAGTAAGTTCCATGACTTCCCATGATCACTTTTTTTCCCTGACTTTCCAGGTTTTTCCAGAATGTGGACACCCTACCTATCCTTCAGGGGGTGTTTAAGCTATGTTCGATAAAAATAGTCTAAGTAGTTCAAGAGATAATACACTTTCTACACCGTGATGTCAAGGAATTTTAGAATTTGATGTAATAGATGTAGATTAGGCACTGGTTTCTTTCGGTTCTATTAAGTAAAAAAAACACTTCATGAGCGGAGAAAAACTTAATTTTACTTAATAAACATTTTTTTTGTTTAGGACTCAGAGTATACCTCCTGGGAGATCCTCTAGATACTCTGGCAGAAGGAAGAAAACATTACAAAGCCCTAAGGAGGCAATTCATCGTGGCGATGATATTTTTGGTGGTAGTGTTCTACGGTTTTAGCAAGCTATTTTTGTTCAGACTTTTGCCCGTTTTGTTGGGTGTGGTTGGATCGATTCTAAGGAGTATAGTTTGTTAAAATTGGTTATCATAGACATTAAAAAAACAGAGACGAAGCAAAGAAATTGGAATGAGACCAATATCCCCCGTCCCCCTTCACCTTACCTTACTACCACCACTCTCTCACTTTAATGTCCTCAAACCTTCAGTCCCTTAAATCCTTCTATCCGCTCGAATAGCCGCTTTGCCTGTGGCTTTTTCTGTTTTTTTTTTGGTTTAGATGGTCATAACTTTTATTTCTCTGAAACGATTTTGATGAAATTATCCCCAGGAATCTAAGGAATGCAGTGACTCATTAAAATCGGTCCAGTAGTGTGATAGGTAATTCATTATATTTTGACATTCGGATATCTCTGTTAATATCACAAAGAAAAAGCTCAGTTAAGCTACACCCCCCCTCAACGAAACTGAATTTAAATATTGTAAAAATTATGTACTAATTTAGTCTCCTTTAAAAAAAAAATCGCACTTAAAAGGGGGGGGGGGGGGTGTGGCTTGACGCTAAGCAGCACCCCCCCATGCTTAGGAGATAGATTTAATACAATATACACACTCCATAACAAACAAACAAAAATCTTAAGAAACAAATAAAATAAAAATAAAGTTATCTTGAGAGTAGGCAATTTTCTAGAAGGGAATGAAAATAGTACAAAATTATGGTATAATTACTTTTTTTAAATCTCTTTCCTAGGTAGAGGGGGTGTGATTAATATCAAGCTACACACCCCATAAAAACAAAAAAAAATATCTTGAGGGTACACATTTTTTTGAAGGAGGCGAATTTAGTACATAATTGGTACCAAATTCTGGCATAGTCACTTTTGGTCGAATCTCTTTTCTAAGCAGAGGGGTGTGATTGATATTAAGCTACACACCCCAAAACAAACAAAATCTTAGGAACCGATGGTTTTTGTAAACTAAGAGTATAGAATAGAATAATTAGGACAAAATTATAACATATCAACTTTCATTAATATCTCCTCCCCCCTTTTACGTGCGGATAACTTCGTTATTAATTAAGGACAAAATTTTTTTAAAAGGGGACTAAATTAGACAATTAGTACAATATCCAAATTGAGTTTCGTTGAGGAGGGGGTGTACCTTGAGTGAGCTCAAAGAAAATAACCTAAGGTATGTTCTTTGTGCTGATATGGTCAGATTTCGTCAATTTTTTACTGTCAAGAAATTGTCAGGAAAATCTTTAACTCAAAATGAACCATTACACCACTCAAGAAAAAAGAATGTAGCACACCATTTTGCACCTGCGTTCCCCAACCTCGTAACTCCACGAACTTCAAACGATAAAAAACCAGAAAATCACACTGTATTCCCATTGTGGGCGGGTGCTTCCTCAGTGCACAGTGACCGGTTAAAAGTCCTGACACTACTATGATCTGAACTCTCGAGAGCTTAAGTATCTCCTCGGCCACTGAAGCCGATGGACATTTCACCATTGTTTTGCTTTGTTGTTGTCCTGGTGTCTGGTTCCAATGGTCTGTGTATTCGTTTTTGGTCCACCGTTCTAGGAGGCCACGTACTGTGGTTTTTGGTATGCCGGACACAGGTTCAGGTCCTACGAACTGTTTTTTAGATCCTCTCCTAGCTAGGATATCTGCATTTTCATTGCTAGCTACTCAAGCAAGTCTTATCTTGTTGTGTTTGGCTATTAGGGTTATTAGGAGCTGTTGGCAGCTCCACACTAATTTCATAGGTAACGTTAGTTTTATTTTGGCGTCAAGTGATAAATATTTTGCTTTTTCTCTATTTTTTAAAAGTCTATGGTTGTTATTATATCGCGTGTGTAAACATTACTTAGATTTAATTATTAAATATAATATATACAAAAAGTTAACAATATTGACCTTATATTTAACCAGCTGATTGCTGTAGCTTCCCCCTAACCACCTCCACCACCTTCTCACTTTCATGCCCTGAAACCTTGGGCCCCTCGAATCCTTCAAAATTTGGAACCATAAAAAATAATTCTTTATGAGTTTTTAATAATTAACAGAAGTCTTAAAAATTCTTTAAAAGTAAGCAGTCGATTTCAGTTAAAGACCAGAATTATCAAAGTCGAAAATTCAAGTTGAGATGCAATTGTTTTTATAGTAGTTTTTCGCAGTAATTAAAAGCGACTTAAATAAGCTTAACTAGTGAAAAATGTAGAAACAGTAAAATTGTCAAGTTTTTTTTAGTTGTCGAGATGAATTTCACACCAAAATATTTTGAGTCAGATAAACCATGAACCATGTGTACCGAATAAAAATATAGCTTATAGTGCCTATAGGAACGTTTGAACTCATGTATCGGTAACAAAGATTTAAGGCTGGTTCATGTTTAAATTCCTTTTCTGTAACTTTTGCTGTAACTTTTTCTTTTTGTGGGTGTTCATGCTTGTTAATATTTGTTCTCACGTTCCATCAATCTGACATCAATATGTCAACACAACAATAATATACAACGTGAGAATAAATATTAACATTTCTCCCCTCAATAATCTCTTCCAGATTACTCATCTTCAACCATTTCTAACTTGCCTATAGGACAGATTTTGACTATCGGACGTCTACAGGGTTCCTAAGATTTTCCTTAGGGATAGGATTTCAATAAATCAAACAGAAATGGCATAGAAAGTTCTGCGCGCACAAAAGAAACAGGTATATTGAGCAATGGTGCCAGTTTGTTATTATCTCCGGACTGCTTTCATGAGAATTAATTGTCGCCACTCTTTTATTGTGAGCATAAATCATAGTTGCAATAATAACCGTTGACAAGATGTCTGCAAATTCCGCTAGATGGCGGCCACACCATGAGATGATCGAGGAAAAACTGGGATTCACAGGCATTGCATTTTTATTTCCTTTCGAGTCGCTTCAGTTTCGTAAATTTTGTGTTTTTAAAATGCCGTATACTCGAGAAGAAAAGATTTTTATTATTAAAAACTACATAAAAAGTGACAGTGCGGACGAGGTCATTGGGCTTTTTGTTTTTGCGTTTCCAGATCGACCGGTTCCTGTGGCTCAAACTGTCTACAACATTTATCATCGTTTTGAAAGGTGCGGGTGCATAAATGGTTGTAGAAAGTGTTACCATGACGGCGAAATAATAGAGCATCCCGTTCTTCCACACAGGGTGGAACGAGACGAAATGGTATGCGCTTACGTTGAGGCACATGAACCATGTTCGACGAAACCGATTGCGGAGGCACATTCCCAACAGTACTTGCCAATGGATCCTAAAAATACGGCTACAAGTCGTTTAAGATTGGGAAGCCGCAGGAATTGCAACCAGGTGATTATTTTCGCCGGTTAGAATATTGTTGAGGGATTGAGGGATAAATGTGACAGGAACGAAAATTTCCTATCAAAAGTTTTGTTTAGTGACGAGAAGACATTTGAACTTCATAGCTCTCACAATCCACAAAATAGCCGCTATTGGTCCCGCGAAAATAAACATCTGCACGCAAGTGTTAGAACGCAACATCCTCAAAAATTAAATGTTTAGAGCGGTATTGTCGGAGATCACATTATTGGACCCTTTTTCATTGAAGGGAATTTGAATAGCCAAAAATATGTTGATCTTCTCCAACACCAGGTTTTACTACGGTTGAGGGAACTCAACATAAATTTGGACGAATTGTGGTTTCAGCAAGATGGCTGTTCATCTCACAATTCACGCCAGGCTACAAATTACCTTCGTCAGGTATTTGGTGATAGAATTATTTCCACGTATGGAAATATCCGATGGCCTCCTCGATCACCAGATCTTGCGCCAAATGACTTTTTCTTGGCACGACAAAATTTTCCAACACCCTCACTTACGGCCTACGACTATACAGGAGTTGAGGGCGAAAATTTTGGAGGCGGGCAACTCTATCACCCCTGAAATGTTGGATGCTACGCGCCAAGAGTTTTACAATAGATTGGGATATTGTGAGGCTCAAGAAGGGGACAGATTTGAACATCTAATCTAATTAAAAATTAGATGTTTTCAGGTCCAAACCACAGCTTTTTCTTGCTTAAAGGAGGCGGCAGGGTCCATTATTTACGATACTGAGCGATAAACTTGTGAGGTTGTTAACATTAGAAAGAAATATCTTCGCTTTTAATTAAATTTCTTTCCATTCTGTTCTACTAGTGACATCTATCCGGAAACGGCCAAACCATGCAGCTAGCACTAGCAGCCAAAAAAATCAATAAACGGCGCTGTTTTTCCTGCAGAGCTTTTTGCTTGCGATATTATTGATTTTAAATAAAGCTGGCCCTACACTACATTTGATATTTTCGAGGTGTTTTATGACATGATCTCGAAACATGTAGCGAACCAATTCTTCAAAACTAGCGGGAGGGTAAAAGCGAAAAATAAGGGGCTGCCAATATTTGTAACACCCAAAAGGGGTGAAAACATTTATTTTGCTCTGTTTCTTTACAAAAAACGTTTTTTTTTACGAAAAACTTGAGCTCTGCCACTTTTTTTATTTTTTTCTTCAACTTTCTCGAAATTTTCGTCATACCGTAGAAAAAAATTATTTCCCCCATGGTCATACTCTACTGTTATTCGAAAACAGAGACGGGATCAGTTTTCCTAAGACGGGGGATCTTGGTTTCAAAATTCTGGAACGCAAAGAAATAGATCTAAAGAGTATAATTTTTAAGAAAAAAATATCAATTTTCTCGCCCTCCTCCACTGGGACTACAGGGGCCGTGCACAAATTACGTAATGGTCATAGGGGGAGGGGGGTTACAAAACGTTACGAAGGGGGGGGGGGGTTTCGACAGCGTTTGCATTTGTGTGAAACTAAGAAAATTTGGAATGAAAATAGGTGAAAAGTTTTTTTTTGGGGGGGTAGTGGTCTTGAAATCGTTACGTAATATTAGGGGAGTGGCGTGCCAAACCGTTACAAAACATTACATAGGGAGGGGGTCAAAAATTGGTAAAATCACCATTACGTAATTTGTGCACGGCCCCACATCTGACTGTTCCTCCTTTTTGATTTCGAATCAAAGTGCAAAACGGAAATATCTCAGTCGATTTCTCCGGCCGTGTATGAACGCTTTAGGTTAGGCATTTGTATGTATTTCAGTCCCCAGCCTGTAAACAGTGCGTAAGGACAATGGTTACAAAGTGAAAAGCCGAAAAATATTTTTATTTGCGATATCTTTCACTTTCATCAGTTTGGTATTAAAGTCGAGCAAAAACAATTTTTATTCCAGTCCTAAAGGTATGAAAATGGAAAACATTAAAAAACAACAACCTGGAATGGATTTACTACCTGTAAGATGTAGTGACAACATCGCCCCATGCCCATCCTTTTCTGCCTAATGTGCTTTTCCGTTTATCTGCGTCTTATACACGGCTGCTTGGCCCCCTAAGGATTTGCTTAGGAACCCTGTATATTCTCCTGTACTTGTTTTAACGTCTACCACTCGAACCTTTTCGTGCTTCCCTGGATATGTTGCTGTAATTTTTCCAAGTGGCCAATTATTTCTTGGTAACTGATTCTCCATTACCACTACCAATTCTCCTACTTGAATGTTGCGATTCTTTTGTAACCATTTCGATCTGTTTATTAAAGCTGGTAAATATTCTTTGACCAATCTAATCCAAAAATGTTCACTTAATTGTTGCGAATAACGCCAATGTTTTCTTGAATCAATTTTCTCTGGAAATATACCCATAGTTTTTAATATCCTTGAAGTTCCAATTAAAAAGTTATTTGGAGTGATGCTTGCCGTGCTATTTTCAGTTGAAACGTAGGTTAGAGGTCGTCTGTTCACCGTATCTTCTACCTCAATCAAAAGAGTATTTAATTTAATGTTTGTTTTACAATTTTCACCATTCTTTCCCAAGCTCCCCCATTGTCGGTGTTGCTTCCGTTGAGTTTCTTCTGCTACTAATTTCTTTTGTAAAAAATCAAAATCCACGTTCTTAATTGACTGTTTTATTTCTTTATCCGCTGCTTTTAGGTTTGTTTCATTGTCGGAATACATAACTACAGGCTGACCACGTCTCGATACAAACCTTCTTATGGCTAGCAAAGCTGAGTCAGTATTCAAACTATCCGCAATCTGAATATGAATCGCTCTGAAGATGAGTAATCTTGAAGAGATTACTGGGGGGAGAAATGTTAATATTTGTTCCCACGTTGTATATTATTGTTGTGTTGACATGTTGATTTCAGATTGATGGAAATATAGTTTTTTGACAGAAATAATTTTATAGTCATTTATATAGATAAAAAGATAGATAACTGAACAAAATACAGAGATTATATAGAACTTTAAAAAAAACAACAATGCTTGTTCCTTTTCCGTATCTTTTTCCTTAAAGAAACGGAAAAATCGTGTTGCCCGTTTTTTAACCTCAATATTGATTGTTTTCTTGTAAATATTTCAAGCAGTAGTATTATAGAAATGAATGTTCAATATTTGATAGATGATAGGTAAAAAGTTTCCCCCAAATTTTGTAAACAAAAGGAAAAAATCGCATGCATGCATCTGTCATTCTTCTTCTTCAAGTCTCATTGTCATTGTCAAAGAAACGGAAAAATCGTGTTGCCCGTTTTTTAACCTCAATATTGATTGTTTTCTTGTAAATATTTCAAGCAGTAGTATTATAGAAATGAATGTTCAACATTTGATAGATGATAGGTAAAAAGTTTCCCCCAAATTTTGTAAACAAAAGGAAAAAATCGCATGCATGCATCTGTCATTCTTCTTCTTCAAGTGTCATGCTCTCTTCGAACGTTGGCTATCATCAGCGCGATCTGTACCCTGTCAACGGCTTTTCGGAAAAGTGTCGTAGTACTAACACCATATCGTTGTCTAAGATTTTAAGCCATGATATCCGTCTACGACCCGGACCTCTTCTGCCTTCAATTTTTCCTCCTATTATCAATTTTAAACGTTTATATTTGTCATTACTCAAAATATGGCCGAAATATTCAAGTTTTCGTTTTGTGATGGTAAATAAAACTTCAAAATCTTTATTATTCTGAGCAAAACATCCACATTAGTTGCTCTGTCCACCCAAGATATCCTTAGTATTACTATACCACCGCATCTCGAATGCCTCTAACTTTTTGAACACACCGGCGTAACTAGCTCTCTGACATGGGGGGGGCCTAGCTGACAATGCTTGATAGTGAGGAATAAAAGACAATGACTGTTTAATATTATGCATTATTACCTTAACTCGTTGTATGAACAACTTTGAACCGTAACTCTATTGAACTCTGCAGTTTAATACAAATTAACTGCAATTGCATCCTTGTCTTTTGTGAAAATATTTCCAAAACGCGGTCTGCTGTAATCTCTTCTTTAATTAAATCCAGGTCCAGTTTTTTATTCCATCTATCGCAGAGAAGCTTCGTTCACAACTAGCAGAACTAATAGGAAGGAAAATAGCAATCCGAATTAATTTGTAGAGGTTCGGACAAAAGTCTTGCCTAATATACTCTTTGATAATTTTAAATTTATTTCTAAATTTTTACAAGTAATCATATTTTTTACTACCAGAGTAATTTTCAATAAAATCTTGACTTTCTTTGATGTTTAACTTAAATAAAGCATCTACCGATTTGGCAAATGGCAAGTTTAAAAAGCTCTCCCTAAAATTCGCTGCTAAATTATCCATGATTTGGTAGTGGATGTTTATTTTCCAGTGTTCTTAGCAACTTACCGTTTCCGTTTTAATACTTTGATAGGTTCTAAGTCTTGGATTTCAGAATAAATATTTTCAAAGCTCTTTCTAGTTTCTTCTATAGATTGAAGCGTGCCATCTATTATTACATTTACAGTGCCGAGAGTAGCATCTTTACCCTGAAATTACTGACTCAAAACGTTGATACGTAATAAAACAGTGTATAGAATGTGCAGACAAATGCAAAACTTGGCTTTTTGAATACATGCTAATAGTCCATCAGCTTCAACGGCATGTCTATCCTAGTTATCAGTTACTTCACTTTCTAGCGCCATTTTAATCGCTCCAAAGTTTAATAAAATTGCTTTACAATTTTTAAATCGACATGCTCAGCGAGTAGTAGGAAGGTTACATACTTCCAAAAATTGAATACCCAAGGTATCTGCAACCTTTTTAAGTTTTTCATGATTTCCTGGTTGCGAAAAATGCATATACAATGCCTCTAATGTATTAAAGAAGCTGCTGGTGCAACTTTTGTACATGAATCAACAACTTTCAGTTTATGTGCCAAACAGTAAATGTATATTGCCGAAGGATATTCTTCTCTTATTAAATTAGCCCCGTCGTATGACTGATAACTACTGGGCTATATTTTTCGGAAGGGGGCCTGGAAGGACCTGAGAGAGGGGCCGGCCCCCCAGGCCCCCCGTAGTTACGCCGGTGTTTGCACATGGCCTCAGTCAGTGTCCATACTTCCATGCCATAATATAAAATGCTAAAAACAACACCGAAGCACACGAATTCGTCATTAGTGTCAACACTAATGACTAAAGTTAAGGAGCATGAACCAGCTTTTTACTAAAGGAAAAAAAAAGGTTAAAGTTAAAGGAAACAGTTATAGAAAAGGAACAACAACCAGCCTTTACACTTTTGTATTATGGCTATTCTTTGATAGATGGATGATTGGCGGAATTTATATTTAACTCAAGATTTAATAATATTAGGGATATTTTGGAACGCTTATTTGACACTTCGTAGTGGCTGTGGTAATTACTGCGCCTGCGCAATAGCTAAACGTCATTCCGTTGTGGTAAATAACCACTACCACTGCCGTAAGCTACGAATCAATTTCGTTGTGGTTGTGGTTATTTTTATGGTTAATTTTATAGAATTTTAGCACAATTAATTTTAAAAATTATAAAATATTACCAGGTTCCAACATGTAAAATTTTTTTTTCTCATCTCTACATTTTTTTATGAGTGACAGTTTCTAATGTGTTCCAAAAACTCTGGTAAAATCGATGCGTGGTAGTAGTATTGGTTGTTAAACACTACCACAGCGGCTGTCAAAGTTGTCAAAATTTTAAGCGTTCCAAAATATCCCTATTATTGTTTCTCATTTTTAACACCCTACGCCAAAATCTTATGTGCGACACTGCACTCGATTTTAGATATTTGCCATAAAGACATGTCTTTGTCGTGCACAGAGAAGTATCATTTCTAAAAATCGGACAAGAAGTAATAGAGCTCAACGCCAACGAAGTAAGTGGTGTTAAAACCTCTATTTTTTGTTCTACTAGGCATTTGTTAAATCTCTTCCAATTCATTAGATTTTGAGCTCTGCGGGAAGCTAAGGCTTTGGCCAATATACACTCTCTGTCAAATTTGACATTTTATCAAAATCCGTAATGGCGCATGCTTTTTAAAATTATATATTTTTCACTCCTTCCTGCCAAACTTTTTTGTTATCTGGAAAGCCACGTATTTTCAGTGTACAATGAGGTATCATTCGTAAAAATCGGACAAGAACCAAAAAAGCGTTGCTCAACGAAAGAAGTACTTTTTTTAAACCTGTGTAAAATAGCTGAGGGGCTACCCCATAACTTCAGTTCTCTAGCTCGCTCTTTCACATATTAAAAGTTTTAAAAATACCCCGTTTTTTTATTAAAAAAGAAACGATTTTTTTGTGTTTACGTAGTGTTTGACTTGTTGTGGGGCTTTTTTTTAAATCAAACCGGCAACAAAAAATAGACGTAAATGCAAATTCGGGTTATATAGCGAAGGGCATGTGTAAGTCCCTGGGATTTTAAGAAGTTTTGTGACTATGTGGGATTGTTACACAATCAAGTGTTACCGGGTGTTTTGTTCGGATTAGTGTAGAAGGGGTTGATATGACAGCATCTTTCAAGATGGCTCGGCCAAAAATCATAAAAAATACAACTTTCGCAACCGGGGCATGATTATACTCCTTTCCATATAATTCGAGGACGAGGATTCCAAAAAAATTACTTTCAAGGTCATCCGACCCTAAATGACCTTAAAAATCGCAAAAACCAAGATTTTTTCGATTTTCTCTTCAAAAAATCTTAATAATTCGACGTTTTGTCAGACCAATTTCAAATGGACATCAAACTATTAGGCATGTATGCCAAATTCGATCCTTAGAGTTTGATTCAGTTTAAAGCTTCATGAACTTGAAAAATACCCCAGTAAAATTAAGATATTGCAAAAAACATACTAAGCGAAGAGGACCAAATGTGGTCCTCTTCTTTCTTAGTTAGTTAGTTCTTGTTGACTTATCGCCGCTTACTATGAAAAAAATTTTAGCTAATGCATGACCTTGATTGACCTTGAAAATACCATGCACACATGAAAAACCAGCTTTTTGTAGTGTCAATCTCAATTTACCACTACGCAAAAGCTTTAAGTTCCGGAGAGGAAATTAATATGTTGGCGTTAGACAAACACTTAATTTTATACCTCCTTACCATTTTTTTTTGTCAGGCGTTCCAGATGTTTATCCTATCCTCCGTTAAAAATGACCTATATTTTTTTTATTTTTTTTCGGAACTGAATTTTATGTTCTACCCACTTGTCTAGCCAACAAAGTCATTTGAATTACCTATAAGAGAGTTAGCAGAAGTTAGATATACATTGCCATATTATGGACCATGTGTTTTAGATACCATTTTCCAAAAATCATAAAAAATACAATTGATGCATGATTATACCTCGATTTCATACAGCTCGAGGACGAGAATTCCAAAAAAAATCACTTTCGAGGTCATCCGACCTCAGATGACCTTGAAAATCGTAAAAAAACCAATTTTTGCCATTTTCTCTTTAAAAAAATCTCCATAATTTAACGTTTTTTTACACCAACATCTAGGCCGCCAGATCAATAAAAATGGTAGTGAGGTTTAAAATGAAGTGTTTATCTATGGTAAGATGTTAATTTCCACCTCCGAACTAAAGTTTTTGCGTAGTGGTAAATTGGAAAAAAACACTACAAAAAAGGTTTTTTCAATTGTACATGGTATTTTCAAGGTCAATCAAGGTCATGCAGTAACTAAACTTTTTTTCATAGTAAGCGATAAGTCAACAAGAATTGATGGTCACCTTGTCATTTTTGCTTTTTTACGAAATAGGATAAAATAAAATGTGGTTATAGGTCACCATTTTGATATATAAGCCGCCATATGAAACGCGTCATAGCTAAAGCAATATTTTTTTAAAATATTATTGGCCTTGTCCTTCTCATCTTCCTTACCAAATTTGGTCCTCTTCGCTTTAATAGTTGATGAATAGCGCCTTATGTTATGTATGTTATTTTTGCAATGTCTTAATTTTACTGGGGTATTTTTTAAGGTCATGAAGCCTCAAACTGCATCAAACTCTAAGGATCCTAATAGAGAAGAAGCCTAATAGTTTGAGGTACATTTGAAGTTGATCGGACAAAACGTCGAATTATTAAGATTTTTTGAAGAGGAAATGGCAAAAATCTTGTTTTTGCGAGTTTCAAAGTCATTTAAGGTCAGATAACCTTGAAAGTGAATTTTTTTGGAATCCTGGCCTCAAATTATATAGAATCGATTATAATCATGCCCCGGTTGCGAAAGTTGTATTTTTTATGATTTTTGGCCGCCATCTTGAAAGATATCAACCCCTTCTACACGAATGCGAACAAAACACCCAGTTACACTTAATTGTGTGACTAAAAATCTATCCATCCCACATAGTTATAAAACTCCTCTCTAAAAAAATCCCAGCGGATAGAAATTACTGACATATGCCCCTATACTATATAATCCAACGGTGACTTTTACTATAACTCAACCCATTCCAACCGAAAGTTATAGAGTAGTCCCTCAGCTTAACCGTTAAGCTCGGGGGAGTCTGGTTTTCTTGGAAACAGCTGCAGCTACGAAAATAATTTAACCGTAACAAAATGGGCTACAGAAAAGCTGAAACCAACACCATTCAAAATAAAGCCCCACAACAAGTTAAACACTATGTAAAAACAAAAAAAAATCGTTTATTTTAAATTAAAAGAAACCCTATATATATTTTAAACACTTTTATTATGTAATCCCCTCGAACAAGCCGAGCTACAAAATGTGTTTATTTGAACTTTCTAGCTTTAGCAGAATTGAAGTTATAGGTGGCCCTTCAGCTTAACGGTTATAGCTACAAAAAGGCTACAATATCTGGCATTGAAAATATTTGGGCCTCTTACACCCGGTTCCCACCTACGACTTTCTCGTGAGTGCTCACTCACGCGTCACATGATGTCAATATGACAGTCATGTGACGCGTGAGCGGGCACGCACAAAAAAGTCGTAGATAGGAACCGGGTGTTATGATGGTCCCCTCAGGTTAACCTAGAGGCTCTGTATACAGTTTTTGACAATTTTACCAGAGGTAAGAAACATAGAGAAAGTAATAGCTACGCGAGAGTGACCGATACTGTTGCACTTGGGGAACATAGTTTGACGGCGACACGAGCGCAGCCGGTGGCTACAGGAAGGAACTACTTGTACAGTCAGATGCACAATAATATAAATATATTCTTTTGATTAATTTTTTACAAACACTTACTTATTTAATAATAAGAAGATATGAAAAAAATTAACAGGCGCCGTTTTTCCATACTTTTTAGTGTCAAAAAAGCAATGCATTCGCGAAAGGTTTTAGCTCTATACAAACCTTAACCAGCTCTGTACTGTTCCAAAACTTTCTTTAGTTTACAAAAAATTTTTTGAACCCTTTAAAAATCTAAAATAGGAGGAGATAACTATGTTGAGGAATATTATCAAATAATAGAACATTTGGTAATTATGCAGTATACGGTTTTCTGCCATTTTTGATTTTTTTTGAAAAATTCTTTATGGGGGCACCTTCTAGGGTCCCTAGGACCCCAAATCCGTCTGCGCCGGTTGGTTTTTTTTTTTGATTTTTTTTGTTTTTTTTTATTTTTTTTTCACTAAAACAAACCAAACTAACACAGTCCAACCCAACCTAATCCAAACCAACCCAAAACAATTAAAAAAACACTTTACAACCCCCCCTAAGCACCCTTTTTTCTCGTTAAAAAAAAAAAAAAAAAAATCGGGCGCAGGCGGATTTGAGGTCCTAGGGACCCTAGAAGGTGCCCCCATAAAGAATTTTTCAAAAAAAATCAAAAATGGTAGAAAACCGTATACTGCATAATTACCGAACATTTTATAAACGTAAACGTCTTACAGATTTTATAATTAGTTCCTTTTTTGGTTGTATTTTAACCTACTATCTTCTTGCTTAACTCTGTATAAATCATCACAATATTTTCTTAAGGGATTTAGTTCGCAAAAATCTGAACCCCAATTCTCGGCACTGTTCAAATAGTCCCATGCTAGCTTTAATGGTAGTGATCCAGCCTGATTTGAGTAGCATTTTAGACTATCCAATCAGTTGTTAATCCACTATATAGTTAATCCCATAAACTCGCGCGATTTCTAACCAAAACTGATTGAAATAAATCCAAAATTTTTTGAAAAAACTGAAAAAACCGCTTGTCAACCAGGCTTGACTGACTTTGACAAGCGGTGGCAAAAACCGGCAGGTACAAAATTGCCAAATACATTTCGACATTGAAAAATATTTTGTCTTTCTTTTATGTTCATATAGAAAGAGATGGACGGGGCAAGGTGGGTGTTTACTTAATGCAAGCATTACTTTCACTTTCCGCCGCAATGCGCTAGCCAACACCGTTCTTAACTAAAAAGCCAGTTAACTCATTTTCGTTTTAGTATCCTTTGCCATATTGACACCAAACTGACAGGAAATCGATGTTTTACTTGTCAATTTGGTAATAAAAATGGCAACCACGATAGGCTAAAGGGCACTGAGGGGGTAGGAGTTAACAGGCTTTTTAGTTGAGTACGGTGTTGCGCTAGCGGAACCAACACCATTCTAAACTAAAAAGCCAGTTAACTCTTATCTCTTCAGTGCCCTTTAGCCAAAGATTGCCGCCATTTTTATAACCAAATTGACAGGTAAAACATGGATTTTCTGTCAGTTGGGTGTCAATATGACCGCTATAGTAGGCTAAAGGATACTAAATCGAAAGAGTTAACTGGCTTTTTAGTTAAGCAGGTGTTGGCGGAACGTGGTTTCTGCGCGGCCCTATCCTTCTGTTAGTCTTTGTAAGTTATTATCAGTCATTTGCACCAACATATTTAGGGGTCATCTAGCATTAGGTGGCACCTAAATCTAGTTTAGTTTTAGGTTAGGGGAGCGCTAGGGGACCAAAAACGGGCCCCTAGATTTAGGGATCACCTAAGGTAGTTTAGGGGAGTCCTAAATACAAACGAAACTCTTCTCTAATCTAGGCCACCTTATTCTGGGTGACCCCTAAATAAGTAAATATGTTGGTGCAAATGGCTATATGTTGTCTCTGGTAAGCAATTCGATATGGTAGTTGTTAGGGAAATTTTGATATTTTTTTTGTGTGTTGGCAACCATTGGAAATAATTTTGTCAGTGTCACATTTTTGATTAATAAACGTACACACATTAAATTTTAACTTTGATTCTTTACATGCGGTTTAAAAATCGAATAATGCGGTATAAGAAACTGTATTGTTCCATTGCCCAATGAAAAAAGAAACGCAATAAAAATGGAAAGAGATCATGCATATATCAAACTGGAAAATTAATAAAAATAGTCGAATTTGCGAGGCAAGTAAGATTTGTTATATTTAAATAATATTATATTTTATTATTATTTTAAGATCAATAAAATTTTTATGTTTTACTTACTACTAAAATTTTTAATATCCTCATGTTTTTTTTGTAAAAGTTTCACATATTATACTAACCAAAAAAGTAATCTTCAATCAAAAAGTGGGGAAATTATAAAAAGAGACAACAAAACATCAGTCCATTTCATAAAATCGGTTTACCAACAACAGCTGTCAAATCTATAGAAGTGTAAAAATTGTGGCGTCTCTACCGGTGTTAAAAGTTAACCCGCTCGAACTTTAGAAGGGCCATTTTTCGCAGCGCCTGTGGTTACCTTCAATAATGGTAACTGAGCGCTACTGCGCCTGTCTAGAATAAAGGTAAGGGTAAGAGACTGGCCAAAAATCTGACCAAAATCACCCTAATACGTTGGAAGGATTTTGTAATATAGATTTTTATACTATTATACTTTTTAGTTTTGTCGTAAAAGTGCTGGAAGAACTAACCCACATAACAATTAAACATTCCTGTAATGTATATACTTAGAGGACAAAGAATGTGATAGGAATGTTACATTTTACCATAGGGAATATTGATACCACATGCCGGCAATAAGTTACGTTCTAGCTCATACAGGTGATATAAATGTGATAGAAACGTGACCTGAAACATGACCGTAATACGACCAGAACGTTTTTTTTTTAAAGAATGATAGTAATACAGCTGGGCACTGACTATAAAATCCTACATAGCAAATATACAGGGTTCCTAAGATTTTCCTTAGGGATAGGATTTCAATAAATCAAACAGAAACGGCGTAGAAAGTTCTGCGCACACAAAAGAAACAGGTATATTGAACAATGGTGCTAGTTTGTTATTATCGCCGGACTGCTTTCATGAGAAAAAATTGTCGCCACTCTTTCATTGTGAGCATAAATCATAGTTGCAATAATAACCGTTGACAAGATGTCTGCAAATTCCGCTAGATGGCGGCCACACCATGAGATGATCGAGGAAAAAATTAGATGTTTTCAGGTCCAAACCACAGCTTTTTCTTGCTTAAAGGAGCCGGCAGGATCCATTATTTACGATACTGAGCGATAAACTCGTGAGGTTGTTAACGTTAGAAAGAAATATCTTCGCTTTTAATTAAATTTCTTTCCATTCTGTTCTACTAGTGACATCTATCCGGAAACGGCCAAACCATGCAGCTAGCACTAGCAGCCAAAGAAATCAATAAACGGCGCTGTTTTTCCTGCAGAGCTTTTTGCTTGCGATATTATTGATTTTAAATAAAAATGGCGCCGCTTACAATTTTTTTTCAAAAATTACTTAATTTCGGGAACGCAAAGAAATAGGTCTAAAGAGTATAATTTGTAAGAAAAAAATATCAATTTTCTCGCCCTCCTCCACTGGGACTACAGGGGCCGTGCACAAATTACGTAATGGTCATAGGGGGGAGGGGGGTTACAAAACGTTACGTATTGTGTGAAACTAAGAAAATTTGGAATGAAAATAAGTGAAAAGTTTTTATTTTGTTGGGGGGGGGGGTAACATCGTAGGCGTTTATTCAGCAGAAATAGAATGAAAAATTAAAATTTTTTTCAATTTTGTTGAAATGTTTTTAGCAAGTACGTAATTTGTGCACGGCCCCACATCTGACTGTTCCTCCTTTTTGATTTCGAATTAAAGTGCAAAGTTTCTACCGAAATATCTCAGTCGATTTCTCCGGCCGTGTATGAACGCTTTAGGTTAGGCATTTGCATGTATCTCAGTCCCTAGCCTGTGAACAGTGCGTAAGGACAATGGTTACAAAATGAAAAGCCGAAAAATATTTTTTTTTACGATATCTTTCATCAGTTTGGTATTAAAGTCGAGCAAAAACAATTTTTATTCCAGTCCTCAAGGTATGAAAATGGAAAACATTAGAAAACAACAACCTGGAATGGATTTACTACGTGTAAGATGTAGTGACAACATCGCCCCATGCCCATACTTTTCTGCCTAATGTGCTTTTCCGTTTGTCTGCGTCTTATACACGGCTGCTTACCCCCCTAAGGATTTGCTTAGGAACCCTGTATATCCCCATTGAATATTGCATGGATATTATTTCCAGATGGCCACGAGATGGATATCGTAAGATATGTAGTGAATATATATCCACATGAAAATCCACCAAATATGCATTAGTCTTCCACTGAAATGGAATTACGGAGCTTATGTTGATGTATGACAAAAGATTACCTAAATAACTTTTTGCTGTCTTATACGTGTAATAATATTAACTGCTATATAGTAATACATATTGATTCCAGTGCCATCTACCTACAATAGATGACATTAAAGTAAATTATAATTATAAATCATATAAATCACGTTATTTTCACAAGATAGTAATATTTTCAGCAAACATGCAAAAATCCGGACAAAAATATTCTTTTTGGAAATATTCATAAAAATAACTTGATTATCACGTTATCATGGGAATATTAATATCTTATTACCAAAGAAATATACCTATTACAAACTCTTAAAGAATCTTCAACAAAAAATAAGTCTGGAACATTCCTGTCATATTCACAATAGAATATTCCAAAAATCACTTTGAGGGAATATTCCTACAACATGAATATTCCTCCAATGTTATGTGGGAAGTTTAATAATTATGAAAGTCGGTTCAGACTTTTTTGTTTTTAGTTATTTCCGGCTTATTTTTTAGTCCTATATGACGGAATAATGTGCATAGAAAAATATAGTTTAGATTGCACTTTACCTTCACGCACATTACCTACTCTACTGGATATTATTATAAATTAAGATTTCCTAATAATTCCAATTATAAAACAGATTTTCTTTGGGATAGTTTATTTTATTTATTAGTTAGGGTGTCAAGCATTATTTGCCCGATAAAAAGCACAGCCATAGTTTTTCAGAAGCCTAGCGGGGTTTGCAGGGAAACATCGTAGGCGTTTATTCAGCAGAAATAGAATGAAAAATTAAAATTTTTTTCAATTTTGTTGAAATGTTTTTAGCAAGTATTATTTAAAAAAAAGGGAAAGAGCCTAATTTTATTATTTTATGCACTTTAGGGATCAAAAGTGCACTTTTAATCCCGCATTTTAGGGATAAAAGAGGCATTTAAAGTAAATTTTTCCAAATTAAGCAATAATTTTATTTTATTTATTTGTTAAAATGTATGAACGAAAAAAAATAATTAGCATATGCATTATTTAAATCTAGTTCTTATTATGATATATATTTACATTTACATTTACTTGGGTGGACAGTTGGAGGCAACATTTTTAGTTATAGACGTATTCTGCACATACGCAGCAGTCGCCGCTGCCGTTGTCGTCTTATTTTCTGAAATTGATCTTCCTATGGTTGATGCTGATGCCATATCGACATCGGAGGAGACATTGGCGAAAATTTGATCGGCAACATTCTTCTTTTGATAAAATGAATTTTCAACATAACCTTCAGCAACCGAACTGCTTTTCCAGCCACCATGTCTTTTCAACACATCTATAGTTGCTCCCGAGTCGGCAAGTAAAGAAGCTGATGATCTGCGAAAACAATGCCCAGTATATAGATTTGCGTCTGTTAATCCCAAGTAGCCAGCAATTCTCCTTGGTAGCTGTCCAAATGTATTTTTTCCTATGGGCTGACTCATGCATTTCCCATTTTTGTAAGACACAAAAAATCGTAGTTGGCCTTAAACCAATATATTTTCTCACCATTTCCACTATATTCGTAGAGTTTTCACCGGACGTTTTTATCACAAAAGAGCGATCTTTGCCTGATTTTGGTTTACCAGAAAAAAGCTTACATGGTCCGAAACTACGCTGAAGTCTAGCTGGCAGAACTGCTTTCCTCGTCATGCTCCAGCGACTCCCATAATCATCGCCACCTGCAACAATTAATTAATCTCCTATTAGTAGTACTATCAGTTGTTTGTTGTTGTTGTTTTTAGTAGTACTATCAGGAAAATAGTCAAAGTAAAGAAAAGAATCTTACCTTTTGGGCTAGATATTCTTCATCTGGAGCATTTTGAAGAAAATCTCTTATATTGTCGAAATCCAATGTCATGTACTTTTTCGGCTTATAATGGTCATTCTGTCTCTTTAGAAATTCCGTGAGTTTACTATATTTGCTGATGTCGACGTTTGCTTCAGATATTATCGTCGCTTTGATCATGGAATATTGGATCCATACAGAAGATGCCTTGAAATTCTTGGACTTCTGTAGGAAGTATGCCAGGAGCACCTTTTCATCCGTAAAATTCTCTGCATGCTTTTCAGCGCACCATTTTCGGTAATCACGAAACTGTTTCTTGTAAACCTCGCGAGATTTTTGTGGAAGAAGGCTAGCGATGGCCTCTTCCGCGGCCTCTTCAATGTTCATTTTCAAAAAAAATGCTGTGCGATTTTTCTGGACTCACCGTTTGGTGACGCCGTTTGATAACAACAACTGACTGACATTTGTTTTGTGCCATAGCAACACTTCCATGGCACAATAAATTTTGAGTGAATCCACCATGCCAACAACAATCAATCACAACTATTAGTAATACGAGCTGTCAATCTTGAAACTAGAGTACCGTTAAATGGTCTACTGTTAGTCTTGTGATTTTTTGTTTTTAGTTTCTCGCATTCTAAACCGCATAAAATAGTATACAGGGTTCCTAAGCAAATCCTTAGGGGGCCAAGCAGCCGTGTATAAGACGCAGACAAACGGAAAAGCACATTAGGCAGAAAAGGATGGATATGTGGCGATGTTGTCACTACATCTTACACGTAGTAAATCCATTCCAGGTTGTTGTTTTCTAATGTTTTCCATTTTCATACCTTTAGGACTGGAATAAAAATTGTTTTTGCTCGACTTTAATACCAAACTGATGAAAGATATCGTAAAAAAATATTTTTCGGCTTTTCATTTTGTAACCATTGTCCTTACGCACTGTTTACAGGCTGGGGACTGAGATACATGCAAATGCCTAACCTAAAGCGTTCATACACGGCCGGAGAAATCGACTGAGATATTTCCGTAGAAACTTTATCAAGCAAATAGGACGGGTTGACACCTTCGAACGTCCAACCCGGGTTTTGCACTTTGATTCGAAATCAAAAAGGAGGAACAGTCAGATGTGGGGCCGTGCACAAATTACGTAACGGTGATTTTACCAATTTTTGACCCCCTCCCTATGTAATGTTTTGTAACGGTTTGGGACGCCACTCCACTAATATTACGTAACGATTTCAAGACCACTACCCCCCCCCCAAAAAAAAAAAACTTTTAACTTATTTTCATTCCAAATTTTCTTAGTTTCACACAAATGCAAACGCTGTCGAAAATCCCCCTCCCCCCTACGTAACGTTTTGTAACCCCCCTCCCCCTATGACCATTACGTAATTTGTGCACGGCCCCTGTAGTCCCAGTGGAGGAGGGCGAGAAAATTGATATTTTTTTCTTAAAAATTATACTCTTTAGACCTATTTCTTTGCGTTCCCGAAATTACGTAATTTTTGAAAAAAAATTGTAAGCGGCGCCATTTTTATTTCGTGCTTTGTTTTTCTAACATTTTTGCGTTCGGCTAATTTAATTGAAAAATTTTTGCCTGCGGCGCCCTTTATCTTCTCACTCGAAACCAAGATCCCCCGTTTTAGGAAAACTGATCCCGTCTCTGTTTCTAAATTTTTTCGAATAAAAGTAGAGTATGACCATGGGGGAAATAATTTTTTTCTACGGTATGACGAAAATTTCGAGAACGTTGAAGAAAAAAATTTAAAAAGTGGCAGAGCTCAAGTTTTTCGTAAAAAAAACGTTTTTTGTAAAGAAACAGAGCAAAATAAATCTTTTCAACCCTTTTTGGGTGTTACAAATATTGGCAGACCCTTATTTTTCGCTTTTACCCTCCCGCTAGTTTTGAAGAATTGGTTCGCTACATGTTTCCAGATCATGTCATAAAACACCTCGAAAATATCAAATGTAGTGTAGGGCCAGCTTTATTTAAAATCAATAATATCGCAAGCAAAAAGCTCTGCAGGAAAAACAGCGCCTTTTATTGATTTCTTTGTCTGCTAGTGCTAGCTGCATGGTTTGGCCGTTTCCGGATAGATGTCACTAGTAGAACAGAATGGAAAGAAATTTAATTAAAAGCGAAGATATTTCTTTCTAATGTTAACAACCTCACGAGTTTATCGCTCAGTATCGTAAATAATGGACCCTGCCGCCTCCTTTAAGCAAGAAAAAGCTGTGGTTTGGACCTGAAAACATCTCATTTTTAATTAGATCATCTCATGGTGTGGCCGCCATCTAGCGGAATTTGCAGACATCTTGTCAACGGTTATTATTGCAACTATGATTTATGCTCACAATGAAAGAGTGGCGACAATTTTTTCTCATGAAAGCAATCCGGATATAATAACAAACTGGCACCATTGCTCAATATACCTGTTTCTTTTGTGCGCGCAGGACTTTCTATGCCATTTCTGTTTGAATTATTGAAAGCCTACCCCTAAGGAAAATCTTAGGAACCCTGTATAAACTTTGTGACTAGAGTGAATTTTAATCCCTTGGAGAATTGTAGCCCTCCCTACGGTCGGGCTACAAACCTTTCGCCGCGGGATTAAAAGAGGAACTTTAGTCCATAGGTTATAATGTACTATTATGCACTTTAGAGATTAAATAGGTACGTTTAATCCCTCTTTTTAGGGAGTAACGTGGCACTTTGAATCCCTCAGGGATTAAAAAAAATTGATCCCTGGAAAGTTATAATTAAATTTATCGCAAGGCAAGCTAAACATCACTTGCTCTTGGCCAAGATTTCATTCTTAGCATCCTTTCTTGTAGTCGAGGAACCATTTGGCGTAGACATAACGTGATTTTACCAATAATCTTTTAATAAAGCGAATTGTACAAACCTTTCGTCGCGGGATTAAAAGTAACACTTTAATCCCTAGGTTTATAATGCACTATTTGTCACTCACTTTCGTGTACACATATATTTTTTGAGTTAATTTCATTTTATTTGGGTTAAAACAACAAATATTTTGCTATTTTTGTTTTAGCTTTTGCGTATTCTTTGAGGTAAAATGATTTAACCGTTGTTTTAAAAATGAGCAAATCATTTTTTTTAATTAATTTTTTCTTTACAAACTTTAATAAAAAAAAACGTTATGGGACTCGGGGTTTACGTCATACGGTCAACTAACGTCGCGTGCGGCAAATTATCACTTTTCACACTAGTTAGGTAATAGATACTTTTTCGCACGGCAAACTTTCTTGCGCAGACCATGCGAAAAAGTGGCACTTTTCGCACGAAACTAACGGCTCTTGTACTAATTTTACAGAATAAAACCAGTATGGTACCAATACACCGTATTAATTATAATTAAAAACAACCATATATTACCGTTTACTAAGGTGTTACTTGAGGACTTATTTTTAGTATTAATTTGCATTTAAGTTTTCGTTCGTGGTCAACAATTATTAGTAAATTGACTTCTAATAAACAAATATTAAACAAAATTTCGTAAATTGCGCGCGTTTTAAATAATTATTAAAAATTTGGAGTTAAAATTTTTGTAGTTAAAGTTTTTATAAATATCAGTGCAATCAGAAGGTAAGAGCTTTAAAAATTTAACTTTTTGGAAGGAGCTTTATTTTTTACAAAAACTAGTAACTTAGTAATAAAATTAATTTTAATTATAAAATTGCGCAACAACACAAACTAAACAGGCGTGCGTAATAAAAAAAAGTTAATTTTAAGGCTTCCTAGAAATTTTCTAATTAAATTCGCAAAAAAAATAATAATAAATAAGATTTTAATTAAAGCCGCAAAAAGATGCATTGACTTCGTTCTTCTTATATATATATATATTCTTATATTCTTATATAATTAAAATAATAAAGAAAGTTATGTTTTCCAAGTAGGTAATCAAAATATTGATTTTTTACAGTTCGGACGAAAAGCACAAATTTATTTTTAAACCTAAAAACTCCATAGGCTTCTCTATCTCTTAACCAATTTTAACTTAACTTAATAATTAGAAACCATGTGCCTTTTAAACTAAATAAATTTAATTTATTATGTAAATACTGTAAATATTTTTTGAAACTAACATTTGGATTTTATGACAGTGGCGCACACAATTTTTTTTCAAAGGGTAAAAATTGTCCGATATTTCAAATTTTGACAATAAACAAGTAAATTTTGGAGCCTCATTTTTCCAAAATATTCAAAAATCCGAAAAAAAAAGAATAAATATTTAGATTTTATAACAGTGGGGCACAGAAACTTTTTCCATGCGGCGATTTTCACACAATAAATTTAAAAAAAAGACACATATTTTTTTTTGGTTCACCCTATTCATATTAACGACAATTTATTTTTTAGATAAAGATTAAACAATGATAGATAAGGATCATCACGAAAAAAAAACTCCAATTCAATCGTTTTACTCCGGTCAAACGATTTTTATAACAGGGGGGCTGGGATTTATAGGAAAACTACTAATCGAAAAGTTGCTAAGAACCTGTTACGATATCGACAACATTTATTTGTTAGTCAGGCCTAAGAAGGGGCAAGATGGTGAAGAACGATTGGGAAAGGAGTTTAAAAAGGAGGTGAGTAAAGTTTCCTCGGTTTTGCCGGCCAGGTTGAAAAAAATAAAAATAAAACTTTTTTTTTTCGTAGGGGGAATAATATAATTCAGAGAAAATTGTTGATAATTATCATCCAATTTTTTTTTTTATTGGGTTTGTCCTAAACCAGCGGCGTGCGGTAAAACTTCATACTTAGGGGGCATACGTAGAAAATTTGGCTATACTAATGCACCTGCACATCTGAATTTCAGTCAGTTGGTAGTTCATACTATTGCCTGTAAGTCTACTATACCGGAAAAATTTTCGTAGCTGTTAAAAAGGCCTCTAGGTTAGGGCCTAAAAGTGTTTTTGATTTCAATTAAAAAATTAATTTTCACTTATCTTTCACTCTATGGCAACAAAAATGCACCGCTAGGGGCGCAGTGAACCATTTCTCAATTTTGAACACCCCCAGCTTTGTCTCAGCCCCTAGGGGCTGTAGGGGGGCACCATTTTCATTATACAGAAAACACTCCATATAAACAACAACAACTTGTTCAAAATTTACTATACCAAATGCAAAAAGTGCTATTTTTTTTGGCAATCACAAGTTTGAATCAAAACACTTAGATTTTTACACCCAACTTTGCCCCAGCCCCTAGGGGCTGCACGGGGGCAAGATTCCAGAAAACCACTGAATATGCCCATCTAAACGTCATCAATTTGGCGTAAGAATAGTACCAACAAGCATGTTATTATGACACGCGCCTGCGGCTCGCGTCTTAATTTATCTGAGTTGGCTATCATCAGCGCAATCTGTACCCTGTCCACTGCTTTTCGGAAAAGTGTCGTTCTAACACCATACCATTGTCTAAGATTTTTAATCCACGATATCCGTCTACGACCTGGAGCTCTTCTGCCTTCAATTTTGCCCTCTATTATCAATTTTAAAAGTTTATATTTGTCATTTCTTAAAATATGGCCAAAATATTCAAGTTTTCGTTTTTTGATGCTAAATAAAACTTCAAGATCTTTATTTATTCTAAGCAGAACATCCACATTAGTTACTCGGTCCATTCAAGATATCCTTATTATTCTACGATAACACCACATCTCGAATGCCTCTAACTTATATATCCAATATAAGATGCTAAAAACATAACACCGAAGCACACGAATTCGGAGAGTGGTATTATTATCGCGACTACACAACACTGATTTCATTTTGATAAAAGATGATCTGGCCTGTTCAATTCTTGCACGGACTTCTTGCATGTTGTCCCAGTTCTCATTAAGGAGACAATCCAAGTATTTGTATGAATCCACGCGTTCGACTTGCTGCCCATTTACTTCTAACATGCCTCGGACGTTCTTTTCCTTGGATATGACCATCCATTTTGTTTTTCCAACATTTAAGTTAAGCCCGAATTGCGAACTTTTGGCAGCAATTTGATTCAACGAGTCTTGGGCCTTCCAGCGTGTCTCCTATTCGTATGTTGTTGATTTTTATGCCGTCTATGGTCAAACCCTCTTCGTAGTTATGAAGTGCATTCTCTATCATTTTGTTACTATAGATATTAAACAACAGCGGAGATAATATACAACCTTGACGTACTCCTCTTTTTATTTGGACCTCTTCGGACAGTTGGTTATAAACCTTTATTTGAGCAGTCTGATTCCAGTATAGATTAGCGATTATCTTCAGATCTCGGTCATCTAGACCAACTTCTTTTAGCGATTCTATGAGCTTTTCGTGTGCTTTCTCATAATCTATGAAACAGGCATATACTGGCACCGACACATCCCTAGACCGCTGAACTAAGACTTGAATGCCAAACAAGGCCTCTCTTGTCCCGAACCCACCACGAAATCCAAACTGCGTGTCGCCCATAAAGGATTCGCATTCTCCATAAATTCTTTTGTGGATAATCTTTAGAAATATTTTTAACATATGGCTCATTAGGCTGATTAGGCGGTAATCACTACACTTCTTTGCTGAATGCTTTTTAGGCAGCGTAACAAAGGTTGATTTTAGCCAGTCAGTAGGGATTTTACCGCTACGATGAATCAAGTTAAAAAGTTTGACCAGCCTATTTAACGAATCTTCATTTTTTATTAGCTTTAAGACCTCAGTGAATACTTCGTCTTGCCCTACCGCTTTTCTGTTTTTAGCAGAAGATATTGCGTGTTTTACTTCCTCTGGTGTTATATCGATGCCTTGCCGTTCGGATCGGTTATCGGTAAAGAAATGTTCTATGTAGCTACATCATTCTTTTAGTTTTTCTTTGGTATCCGGTTGATTTTGCCCTGATTGCCCACAAGGATTCCAGTTGTCTTTTATTTATTTTATTGAAAGTGTCATGTTTGGCATCTAGATCTTCTATTTCGTGACATTTCTGTGTTATCCATGCAGTCTTGTTTTGCTGATAATAATAATAATAAAGGTCTTTTATTGAGCCAGAAACTTATATATAAATCACAAGATCAATTTGGGCGAGGTTCAGGGCATCTGCTTGGAGTCAAACAAATGTCCTGTTCTTCCACTCTTCTCCATCTTTGTCCAGGCCATTTCTGCATCTTGTTCGGTAGACTCATTAATATCTTTAAGCTTTTTAAGTTCGGCTTTAACTTTAGTTGCTATCATGTTATCTTGAAGTTCGTCCAACCTAAGTCTGGGTTTGTTATTTGGGTGACGATTTTTCTTGAGAGTAAATTTAATTTTCGCCACAACTGGATTGTGATCCGAGCCTACGTCTGCACCAGGATAAGTTTTTGCAGATTTAATAATGTTTCTAAATCGTTTATTAATTAACATAAAGTCTATCTGGTTTCTAATGATATTCTCAGGAGTGTCAGATTTGGAAGTTCAAGGATAAAGGCGTCTAGCTGGAAGGTTAAAAAAAGTATTTGACACGATAAAATCGCTTTCCTGACAGAACTGGAAAAGGCGATCTCCACGTTCATTTGATGTACCAAGACTGTACCTTCCAACAATGTCTTTCTCTTGGGGCGTTTCCAAGTTTTGGTCATTTTAGCATTTCTAATACAATCTAAAGTAATTGTTTCCTATCTCAAAAATTACATTCAAGAAGATCACTGCACTGCTTCCCTTGCTTCCATGGGCCTCACGCCGCTGTTCCAAACCGTACGTAGATTAAAACTTTTTTATCGAAGAAAAATTGAATATTTTGAAAAATCCTTTAAATATTTTTGTTAATAATTTGAAAATAACCAACCGTGCAAAACTTTAGCTAGTTTTTTTTGGGACTCCCTAATTTGCTGACCAGATGAGATTTTGCTGTCAGAGTATTTCGACTCAAAGAGAATACCCTTGCCCAAATTTTACCCCCCTCCCTTGTGAAGATATTTACAAAAATTATATAATAGCACGCTGGCCGGGTAGTTCTAAACTGAAATATGCATGTTGATCCCGGACCTAAATCGAATACCCTGCTCAAATTTCAGCCCCCCCCCCCACCCTTGTGGAGATATTTTTTTATGAATGTTCTCACAAGGGTGGGGGGTAAAATTTGGGCAGGGGTATTCTTTCAGTTCAGGATCAACATGTATACAGTGGTCAGCAGAATGTCAGTCTAGAAATACCAGGTTAGCAAGCTTTTATATTATTTTTGTAAATATCTTCTTAAGGGTGGGGGGCAAGATTTGGGCAGGGGTATTCTATTTGACTCCAGGATCAACGTGTATATAGTGGTCAGTAGAATTTCAGCTTAGAAATACCCGGTCAGCAAATTAGGGAGTGTTTTTTTCTATAAGATCTTGGTAGAAACTATGACCTTGAGCTCGATGAGCAGCTGATCTCTCTTCAAGCCAGGGAAAATAGAACACATAGGGAATGGATATCCCAACCGATCAATCTAAAGAATTAGGGGTAACGATGCGATTGACAGTTTCATAGCTAAAAAGGCATAACGGTTGGAGAAACGTTACTTGTCTATGCTTTGACACAAGGGGGGAATTAAAATTAAAAACAATATATTACAACTCGTTTATTCTGACACAAAGCTACAAATTAACCCTTAGGATATCTCATCTAATCTTTGCAGAAAATACTTACTTTTTGTTGAATTTTTATACAATCCGCGAAGCAGGACAAATCTATAAGCAATTTATTAGATATTTTAGAGAAAATACTCAAAAAAAGGCCAAGACATTCCAACCTTAAAAAGTTAAACAACACATCATATATTTTTCCACAAATTCTTCCTGAGGACATTATTTTGCATCCAGACTTTGCTTTGATGGAAACATCAAATAAATATTAAAATTTAACAGGCATTTCGGATACTTCTAATTTAAAAACACAAAGAGATTTCGATACTGCAATGTGTGATGTATTTTTTCAGCAAATTTTTTTATCTTCAAAATCTCAACTTGATCAAGCACGTCTTCTAGCTCTTAATGAGCCCGAGAGTAATGCGTGGCTTAATGCTTCGCCCTCTTCTTCTTTAGGAAGTTTATTGGATGACTCGTCTTTTCGTATTTCTGTCGCTCTTCGTCTTGGTCTTCCTGTTTGCGAGTCTCACACCTGCACTTGTGGCGAAATAGTGAGAAAATTAGGTCTTCATGGCCTTAGCTGCAAAAAAAGTGCAGGTCGATGGACTCGTCACAGTTTGATCAACGACATTATAAAGAGGTCTCTGGTTTCAGCAGGATTTCCAGCGAAACTAGAACCGTCCGGTATTTGTAGGAGTGACAGAAAACGGGCAGACGGGAACACTTTGATTCCTTGGAAGGGGGAAAAACTTTAGTTTGGGATGCCACCTGCAGACACGCTTTGCAGCTCCTATCTTGGTAAAACTTCTCATAAATCGGGAGAAGCGGCTAAGATAGGAGAAATACAAAAAAGGACAAAATATAAAGAGTTAGAAGACAGAGGATTTTTGTTTTACACTTTTGCAGTGGAAACCCTAGGTCCATGGGGTGATGAAGCTAAAAAATTAATTTCCGAAATAGCAAAAAAAATTGAAACAAAAAATGCTAGAAGTTTCATCACCCAGCGGATCAGTATCGCCATTCAAAGGGGGAATGCGGCCTCAGTGCTGGGGACCTTATCCAAAGAACAAGGATTGGAAGAAGTTTTTTATTTATAGTTTTTTTATGATTAATTTTAATTTTGATTTTTTTTTAGTTTTATCCAATTTTTACAATTTTATAACTATATGTTTATGATTATTGAAAATAAAAAAAAACTTTATTGTTTTTTTAAAAAAAAAACAACGAAAAAGAAAAAGTATAAACAAAAAAGTAGGGTTATACGTCAAGTAGGACCAGAGATCAAATTTACCCAGGGAATATAAATTTACCTAACCGTTATGCCTTTCCATCCGCTCGTTCAAAATTTGCCACTCTTTCTTTGGTGATATTTATTCCCTATTTTCCCTGCTTCAAGCTCAAGAATAGGGTCAGATGATTATTTTGTAGAATTTCATTTCCTCGGGTTAATTACTAATAAGATGTAATTAAGCATATAAACTTTTTTTTATTTATTATTTTTTGCATTCGACGTGATCTATAGGTTGTTTCAATTTGTTTATTTAAATATAATGTATGAATCAACCAATTTAGTGACGCACTATATTGGGTACCTAATTATATTTTATGAAAATTAATGTCACGAGTTTGTCGATTTTTGTAAAAAAAAACAAATAGAATGACGAAAATTGACTTTTAAAAAGATATAATAATTTATAAATAATATATTTTTTTTCCACACAACTAATTTTTGTTATTAGGTAGGTAATCAACTCAATTTTTGTAGTCACCAGACCAAAGAACGCAAAAAAATAAAAATTGAAAGGACTTCCTGCCTAAATGCCCATTTTTTAAATTTTAGTTCAAACCCTGTAAAAAGGGGATTTTTGGAATAATTTTCTCCTGCATTTACAGTACGTTTCAACAACTCGAAATCTTATCAACCCTCCCCCCTAGAATTAAGGGCCTGTCTGCTAATAAATATTAGCGTCCACAGTCATTTTGACTTAAAATATTATGTAAATATGTATGAGGCAAATATGTACTTTTATGTATTATACATTATATAAATATAAACATTAATTATCTATTTTAATTTAACAATATACTCTTTACTATGTTGGGAATTTGGAACCTTTGGTTGCACTAAAACAAAGCTATGATTGTTTCCACAAACCAAAACTACACTGTTTTGCACTCGACGCGCGTTTCGCATCATCAGGAGACGATAAACAATAAACTAAATTAACTTACGCTCTATCTTATATACAATCTTTAAGTGGGCGGAGATAAGACTAATAATTTGTGATTGATCACGATTTTATAATCCTATTTCCCCTCAACTAAAGAATAATGTGTACTAAACGGGATAGGTCCTCTATCTTTATTTAAACTATTTCTGGATTTAATGATTTCCATACTTTCATATGCATTCAAAAGTCTTTTGTTTGATACACTTTTTAGAAGTTTTAGGTTATCTAATGTAAATCTATGATTGTTTTCAAAAGCATGCTCGGCCACACTTGACTTTTCCGTTCTTCCGTATTTTAAGTGTGCTAAGTGTTCTTTAAAACGTGTTTGAATAGAGCGTCTCGTTTGTCCAACATATTTTTTGTCACAATCCATGCAACTAATTTCGTAAATTCCACTTTTTTCCAGAACTGCAGTTTTATCCTTGGGATTTCCTAGTAGTGGAATTCCGAAAGGTCTTTTGAAAAGAATGTCTATTTATCAGCTTATTTATTAAGCCTTCGTCGTAACCGTTTTCGCCAGCTATATTCCTAATCATATTCTTTTCTACTTCAAATCTTTCTTTGTTTAAGGGGAAATTTACTAATCTATATGTTAAAAACTGCAAACTTGCAAGCTTATGTTGTAAGCAATGAAAAGAGTCATTTGGAATATACGTGTTGGTGGCCGTTCCTTTTCTGTATAGGTCAAAGTCCAATTTATTTTTATTTCTTATAACTAAAGTGTCTAGAAATGGCAGTGTGCCATTGTTCTCTGTTTCATAAGTAAATTTAATTGTGGCAAATTTGTTATTTATTTTTTCCATAAAATTTTCAACACTACTTACTTTAGTGTTGAATACTGCAAACACATCGTCTACATACCTGAATCATACTCTGGGGAAATACTCAAATTCTTTACTTACATCTGATTCAAATTTGCTCATAAAGAGGTTTGCGATAATTGTTGGTAGTAGTTATTTTTATATTGAAAGTAATTTTGATTCATGCAGAGTTTTGAGAGAATACCTATCTTTAACAAAACTCTGCATGAATCAAAATTACTTTCAATATAAAAATAACTACTACCAACAATTAGAAGGAACCACAATGGGTAATAGTTTATCACATTTTATCGCAAACCTCTTTATGAGCAAATGTGAATCAGATATAAGTAAAAAATTTGAGTATTTCCCCAGAGTATGGTTCAGGTATGTAGACGATGTGTTTGCAGTATTCAACACTAAAGTAACTAGTGTTGAAAATTGTATGGAAAAAATAAATAACAAATTTTCCACAATTAAATTTACTTATGAAACAAAGAACAACGGTACACTGCCACTTCTAGACACTTTAGTTATAATAAATAAAAATAAATTGGACTTTGACCTATACAGAAAAGGAACGGCCACCAACATGTATATTCCAAATGACTCTTTTCATTGCTTACAACATAAGCTTGCAAGTTTGCAGTTTTTAACATATAGATTAGTAAATTTCCCCTTAAACAAAGAAAGATTTGAAGTAGAAAAGAATATGATTAGGAATATAGCTGGCGAAAACGGTTAGGACGAAGGCTTAATAAATAAGCTGATAAATAGATATTCTTTTCAAAAGACCTTTCGGAATTCCACTTTTTTCAGACAAAAAGATACCTGCGACTCAAAATTTGTATCAATTCCTTATAATCCTAATTATACGAAAGGATTACAAAAAGTATTTAATAAGACCGGTCTTAAATTAGTAGTATCAATCCGGTAAAACAATAAGAAGTTTACTAGGAAATCCCAAAGATACAACTGCAGTTCTAGAAAAAAGTGGAATTCACGAAATTAGTTGCATGGATTGTGACAAAAAATATGTTGGCCAAACGAGACGCTCTATTCAAACACGTTTTAAAGAACACTTAGCACACTTAAAATACGGAAGAACGGAAAAGTCAAGTGTGGCCGAGCATGCTTTTGAAAACAATCATAGATTCACATTAGATAACCTAAAACTTCTAAAAAGTGTACCAAACAAAAGACTTTTAAGTGCATATGAAAGTATGGAAATCATTAAATCCAGAAATAGTTTAAATAAAGATAGAGGACCCATCCCGTTTAGTACACTTTATTCTTTTGTTGAGGGGAGATAGGATTATAAAATCGTGATCAATCACAAATTATTAGTCTTATCTCCGCCCACTTAAAGATTGTATATAAGATAGAGCGTAAGTTAATTTAGTTTATTGTTTATCGTCTCCTGATGATGCTAACGTTGTTAGCGAAACGCGCGTCGAGTGCAAAATAGTGTAGTTTTGGTTAATATATTCTTTATTTAACGCAACATCAGGTTTTTTTGTTCTATTTTAAAAAGCAAAGAAATGAATCGTGTGGTTTAAAAAAAAAATGAAAATTAATAAAAAACTTTTATAAAATTTGGAAAACTCAAAAAAAAATTGTTTGACAAACAATAACAATAAAATAAGTGGGAAATTTTAATGAATTTAAAATTTTACAAAGTTATGAAATTATAAATATATAATGACATTATTAAGGAAATTAATTCCGAATAAAGTCACTTTTTGAATTAGGAGAATTTCTTTACAAATGAAATATGGACATATCCTTACCGGATGTGACTTGGAGACTAGACGCAAACACGTGGTTCACCCTTGTTAGGGATCTTCAGTGCGCCATAAGTTTTTATAGACGAATAATATGAACGATCAAATCAACAGGTCATGGACAAATGCTCGGCAAACATTAGAATAACAGAATGAGAAATAAATTATCAATATCCATAGTGGAGTTAAATATAAATACTCGTGGTACTCCGATGTATTTTGTAAAGTTTGTTTTTTTGCTACGGATTCGTCATAGTAAAAAGCCCGTCTGGTGGATGGACTATAAAAATAATTTCCAATAAACTACTCATCGTTTTCTCTCTCACCTTATTCTATGAACTTTCACAAGGAGAAAAGATAAACTACACGAATCGAACTGACCCAACACATTAAACGCGCAAACACGCACGA
This sequence comes from Oxystoma pomonae, assembly GCA_963921995.1. Taxonomy (NCBI): domain Eukaryota; kingdom Metazoa; phylum Arthropoda; class Insecta; order Coleoptera; family Brentidae; genus Oxystoma; species Oxystoma pomonae. Next base: position 61,925,293 of record OY998171.1, read on the forward strand.
ACGCCTGCTCGCTATGACTTCGGCCGTTATCGATTTGAATCAGTAGTTTTTACTTTTTTTGGAGGTGTAGGTTTATGGGTTGAGGGATCTTATTAAAGAAAAAAAAAACGTTTCGCAAAATTTATTTGCTTCTTCAGGGCTATTCAAGACGGCCGTTCCATATGTTTATTTTATTGCTAATAAACGTCATCCTATTGCGTTTGTTAAAAGTTTTTAATTAAAACTGTACGTACTTTTTTTTAAATAAATGCCCTTTTACCAAAGGATGACGTTTATTAGCAATAAAATAGACATATGGAACGACCGTCTTGAATAGCCCTGAAGAAGCAAATAAATTTTGCAAAACCTATAACCTACACCTCCAAAAAAATTAAAAATAGGATCGTTAAACCATTCTACAAAAATTAGTTTTTACTTTTATGCTCTTTTTTTCGAAAAAGTAATAGTTTTAGGTAGGTACCAACATAAAAAAGTGTATTTAATATGTAAATATCAAAGACGTTTAACTAAAATAGACCCATCAAGTCATTCATAAATTGCTTTGAAAGGCGATCAGTCGTTAGATTTAGGGAAAACCATTTTATGTTCCACTGGCAACGCTGCACCAGACACGCTCCTCCTCACACATGCTCCAACCACCTTACGTTTAGCAGCGGCCAGAAGCGGCTCGTTATTTATGAATGTAAAAAGGTTTGGTCGTTATTTTCAGACTTGTCAAATTTTTTTGGAAATATAATCTTTAATTTTTTTATACTTAATAATTGATACCGAGGGTATGGAGAGGTATTATATTTGTCATTGTGAAAATATTTATGTAAAGATATAACATAGAAAATATTAAATTCTTACTTTTACGCACGGGAGGAGTTCGGGCGGGAAAGACACTTCCGCAAGGATTAGGTACAATTTTTTTCTACGAGTGTTTATGATGACTTTCTTGATCAAAAAGTAGTTTTTAGAACACACATTTCAAACTCAAAATTTAAAAATTTGGTCCATAAAGTACCATTTTAAAAAAAATTGCGTGCGTTAAACGTTTTTTCACGCACGCTATGACAGTTTTTTATACACGCCGTGCTTATTTTTTTACGCAAAGCTTGTGGAAAGTTGAATTTTCCACATTAAAATTGATATGTAACAGTAGACTTTTTCACACGCATTTGCAAAGTAGTTTCTTTACCTATTTAATGTAAAGTGACCTGCAAAACTTTATTAAAAAATTAGCAGAGGTAAAAGTATTTTTTTAGCATGGCGTGAATTTTAAGGCTAATTGGAGTTTTTAGATACATTTATAAACTAGATTAAATTAAAAATGGAAAGAAAATTATTTTTTGGCTTTAATTTTAAAAATACCAAATATATATATTGTACGTTGAATGTTGTACTAAAAACGTGTCAAAAGTGCGTTTTTCGCCCTTAAAGGCCATCGTGTGCAGAAAAGTATCACTTTCCCCACTGTTTAGGCAAATTACCAAAAAACCAATGTTAAAAATATAAGCAAATTCGACTAAAAATTGTGGTATTTTGAAAAAGGATGATACCTATATTATAGGTACTGTATGATGGTTTTTCATTGTGTAAGAAAAATGGAATTTATACACTCTACTATAATTTTTATTTAATAGGTACAAAAGTATCTTTACATTTTTAATAAATACAAAAATCTTATGTGGAGTATCTACCTATGTAAATATTATAAATAAAAAGATGTAACAAACATACATTGTTTATCCTGTGTCTGACATAATAATGTTTTATATTTATACCGGGAACGCTTCTACTATTTGTAAGCAAATCTCAGCAGAAAAAATAAGCTGACTACAGATAGTATTAAAACTGTGAATGTAGTTATAAATAAATATCATACATACACATTTTTTTGTCGCAGCTGGGGTTGGTTCATTATACCAAATATAGTGTAATTAATTATAAGTGCTTACTATATTGTTTTTATTACAAATTCGCAAAAATATCCCAAAAAAACTTATTTCTTTCCTATATTTATTAATTACATTTTGTATTTATTGCAACACTAGTTGCACGCCTATGGCGGCCTATCACAAGATGGCGTCGAAAAAAAATATGATAACAAACCTGTGAAATGTTTGGTTTTCACCTGCAATCTCCAGTTTTCGTCACACTACGCACTTTGTCACACACACTTTTGCCACAAACACTTAAAAATCTATTGAGAAAATATTAAAAAACTATCGATTAATCTGTAAAATATACCAAAACCTCGATTATGCTAAAGCTACAACGCCGTAGAGAAATTATGAATGGAGCAGTGTCGACACGTTATATGGCTGACCCGCCACAAATGCGAGGTTGTCACATTGTTGTAGGTTTTATTCCCGATATATATTGGGAAATAAAAAGAATTATTCTCTCGGCCAAAATATCAGGTATTTTATATGATATTTCGATCGAAAAAATAAGGTATATTTCAAGTACCATAACATGTACCTCCACATTATAAATTCTTTATTGATTTAAAATTGTGAAGATTCAAGGAAATTTGAATGCAATTATATAATATACCTAAATTTCTTTATATATTTGACTAATAATAAGGTGTTTCTCCATGTTTAAAAAAACAAACCGGATAATTTGCATAATTGCATGTAAATGATAAAGTTATAAAAATAATATGTTTTTAAAAACATTTTACGTGCAGAGATACAACTTTCAGCGCAATCTGGCATTGTCGCCAAATTGTTTACCTTATGTCTGATCGCAACTGTGGTAAACATAATGTCTCTATTTAAGTTATACCTTTATGGTAAATATGCAGCGAGCGTGGACGCTGAACTATGTTTTATTTGATTTAGAACCGTTTTTAGTTTTTTCGCAAAGTGGCCGAAATCCACCCCGACTTCATTTCCAAACTGCGAATTATCTCCGGCGACTTAACCGAACCGAACCTGGGTTTGACACGGGCCGACGTGGAGCTGCTCAAAAACGAAGTGAACGTCGTTTTTCACGTGGCGGCTACTACCAATTTTAACTGCAAGCTGAGGGATGCTACGAAAATTAATGTCTGTGCCACGGGCGATCTGGTGCAGCTGGCCAAAGATATGAAGCATTTAAAGGTTTTTTATTATACATACAATTATAGTTCCTATACAGACCGCTTCAAGCTACTGCGAACATAGGGGGAATCAAGTCCAATTTACTCTCCGTGCCGTACGACCGAGGTGGATTCGAAGTACGCTGCAGTGTTATCTTTTGGAAATTCATTTTGTTTTTATTATTTTGTTTTATTTCTGCCTTGCTCGAGAAACAGATGGGTAAGTTCTTAATTGAAATAATACATTTTTAAAACTAAAAATGGATGTCTACGAAGTTACCGAAAAAGTGCAGATGGTCAAATCGTCATAACCCAACACACGTTCGATATTGGTCGAGGGAAAATTTGCATTTGTATTTTGACGTAAGAACACAGTATCCCCAAAAACTAAATGTTTGGGGGGGGGTATTATAGGGGAACACGTAATTGGGCCATTTTTTATTAACGGCAATTGCAATTTGAATGGTCCTAGATACTTGGATCTACTGCAGCAGCACATTATTCCAACTGCTAGGCAGAGATTTGGTGAAACATGGTTTCAACAAGATGGTTGTTCCGCTCACAATGTTGGCCTTGTTAGGGAATATCTTGATAATGTATTTCCTAATCGGGTTATAAGTATACGGGTAACTATTTTATGGCCAGCTCGATCTCCCGATCTTGCTCCTAATGACTTCTATCTGTTTTTGAAGAAGCTTTTCAAATTATCACCCCTAACATGCTTGGAAACGTTAGAAGGGGTTTTTATAGTAGGCTCGGATATTGTCTAGCCGAGCAAGGCGGACCTTTCGAACATTTGCTTTAATTTTTTTTTTTTGACTGGTAATATCTTTTTGGTTTTTAGAATGTATTATTTTATTTTGTTTCTCCTTATTATTTTCATTGTAACACGTCGTCACTGATAAATCTGAGCAGTTGACAATAAAACGGTCTTATTTATCAGTGACAAAAAATAAGAAAATTACGTTATAAAAATTTGCGTATTTATTGACCAAATTCCGGTTTCATTGACTACGCTCCACACAGCACCGTGGTTAGAGGCGTACTAAATACCAAAGGAAAGTCATGCAAGTGATGATCGCAAACCTGAGTATTGGTTGCTTCATTGATAGGCGTGCGGTGTCTCTGCATATACGTACACTGGCAAATTAGACTTCTTTCGCCCTATGTTCGCAGTAGCTTGAAGCGGTCTGTATAATGCTTAGTTTTGACACTTTAAACAATCTCACAAAAATGTCATGCTCAAAGAGCATTATCTTATTTACTGTCTTTCACCTAACAGTGTTGCCAGGTCCATTTTTAGCATAATAGCAGATTCTAAAATTTTTATTAAAAAAATAGTAGACTATAAAAAAAACTTTTATTGATAAAAACCTGAAAAAAAATTAATAAATATTTTAATCTTTCAACTCATCCTAAACTTAGGAGTAATGCGACCCATCGTTCCTTTTGAAACATCTCTTGCTGGTGAACAGCGGGAGCATATAATCCCTTTCCTGTGTGATGGAAAAAGAAAACAAGTGTTCTGAACTAGCAGCTGTAATTTTGGAACGAACTCCGCTCCTATACTTTCTCAGGTAACCCGTGCGCTGACCGTGCATTCGCTTCAGACAACACCGTTCTCAACTAAAAAGCCAGTTAACTCATTTTCGTTTTAGTATCCTCTGGCCCATGATCGGTGCCATATTGACAACAAACTGACAGAAAATCCATGTTTTACTTGTCAATTTGGTTATAAAAATGGCAGCCACATTAGGCTAAAGGGTACTGAGGCGGTAGGAGTTAAGAGGCTTTTTAGTTAAGAATGGTGTTGCTCCAGACTGATGTTTATAATCAAAAAATCACCAATTTTTGTCACCATATATAATATTTACTATTTCTATTTATCGAGCTGTTTTTGGTACCCATTACTGTGGTAGACTTTCACTCAAAAAAAAGTCTAATAACAGATTTTCAATTAAGAATAGTAGAATAGTAGACGTGAGAAAACAATAGTAGATCTATTATTAAAATAGTAGACCTGGCAACACTGAGTACTAATCAAAATATTTGTACAGAAAAAGATTTGTGGTGTAGAGGGCAAAGGGTGAGGGAATAAAGCGGAAAAAAGTTTTTCCTCGACCAGGATTTTATTTTGTTCATTTGTCTCCCTACTATGAACAAATGAATCGGACGAAAGGATTTCCGAATAGCCAGTTAAAACCCCGGTTCCTCGGTAGCTCAGTTGGTAAAGCATTAGACTGGTATTCTAGAGGTCCCGGGTTTAAATCCTGGTCGAGGAAAAACTTTTTTCCGATTTATTCCCTCACCCTTTGCCCTCTACGCCACAAATCTTTTTCTGTAAATTTATTAGGGCACTAAATTTTCCCTTTATTTTGAAAATATGTTTAAGCTATGATATTCGTCTACGCATGAACCTGCTCTGCCTTCAATTTTTCCTTATATACTGGAGAACAAAAAAAATGCAACACCAGAAAGGACAAATATTTTTAAAGTAATTTATTTATGTATTAATACATTAGGATGCTCTTAGTAAATGATTACATTTCCAAGAAGATTCCTCCATGATAATCATCAAAAAATTAATAATGAGTGGCTCGTCCATAGGTATTTATGCACTCGCTTGTTCTATTGGGCATTGACAAAATAAGATGGTCTATATCATATTGAGGAACACTCATCCAAATCCTCCTTACGGCATACCAGAGTTCATCGAAGTTCATCTAAGATTGCGCTCTATCATATCCCATACGTGTTCGATAGGCGACAAGTCAGGCGAACTTGCTGGCCATTCCAAAGTCTCTATACCAAGTTAAGGACAAATATTTTTAAAGTAATTTATTTATGTATTAATACATTAGGATGTTCTTAGTAAATGATTACATTTCCAAGAAGATTCCTCCATGATAATCATCAGAAAATTGATAATGAGTGGCTCCTCCATGGGTATTTATGCACTCGTTTGTTCTATTGGGCATTGACAAAATAAGATGGTCTATATCATATTGAGGAACACTCATCCAAATCCTCCTTACGGCATACCAGAGTTCATCTAAGTTCATCTAAGATTGCGCTCTATCATATCCCATACGTGTTCGATAGGCGACAAGTCACGCGAACTTGCTGGCCATTCCAAAGTCTCTATACCAAGTTTCTGTAAGAAGTCCATTGTTTCACGAGCAATATGCGCCTGGCTTTTTGAAAGATTGCATTTGTGATAGTTTGTAGGTAGGGATGTAAAACTGGCTGCAGCACTTCATCGATATATCGGCGAGCAGTCAGATTGCCGCTGATGAGGACAAGAGGTGATCTGCTTCCTAAACATATAGCACCTCATACCATGGTACTTTGCTGTCTTGCTGTATCACGATCAATAGCAAAGTCTACATTTCGTCTCTCACCTCACCATCATGGCCGCCTAAACAAAACCTGGATTCGTCGCTGAAGCTTATGGTATTCCATTCATCATTCCAGTTTTGCCGAGCTCTGTACCACTCCAAGCGGCGAGCCTTATATTGTGGAGTCAAAGGTATAGCACCAAAAGTGGACGGTAAACCCTCAGCCCCATACCAAGCAATCTTCGATTAACTGTCATCCTTAAAAACACTCGTCCTGTAGCTGCAACCAGAACATCTCTTACTTGGCGTATACTGTCCCGTCGATTTCTGAGAGCAAGAAGTCTGAGATGCCGTAAATCACGACCCTGTAATAATCTAGGGCGTCCAGAACCCGCACGACGTCTATTCTCATAATTGGACCACCTCGTCCAAACACTGTTGATGGATTGGCATTAACCCTTCTTGCAATTTTCCGTAAACCAAAACCAGCCTCTTTCATGCCCACGATGCGTCCTTTCTCGAAGTCGTTTAAATGATGAAATTGTTGGCGACCGCGAACTCTTGGCATTTTTATTTTTTAAGTAAACTGTAAGCAATCCAAAAATACCAAAAACTACGAGAAAAATGATTTAAAATTTTTAGAAAAGGTCTTTTATGTGTTGGTTGTTTTTGAAAATGAATAGAAAAAATCTGTGAAAAAAGGAAGGATTAGAGACAAAAAATTTATCAAATATTTCTTTTGAGATAAGGTATACAAACAACAAGGTATTTTTTTTGTTCTCCAGTATATTATTAATTTTAAGAGCAAAATATGGCCAAATATTTAAGTTTAAGGTGGTGTACTGAGTGCTACCATTTTTACTGCGTTTTTTATCCAACAAATTCAAAATTTTGTCGGTCACCCAACCTTTCTTTTTTTGCCCTGGTTCAACCCATCATAAAAGTGCTGTGCTCTCGACTATGGCACTTTTGACATCTATCCAGACCATTTCTGCGCCTTATTTGGCAGATTTAATAATATCTTTAAGGTTTTCGTTTAGTTCCACTACAATTTCAGTTACTATCATGGCATTTCAAAGTTCGTTAATACTGGGATTATTATTTGTAGGACGATTTTTTTAAAGGGGTAAATTTAATTTTGGCTACAACTGAATTGTGATCAACCGCCGTGCTTGACATTGTTGTGTTATCCATTCTTGTTTTGCTCCTTTTATCTTGTTTTTCATTTCTCTATTGATTTCATTGTATTGAGCGCTGTCTTTTTTAATGCGTCTTTTGTCCATCAAATTCAGGATTTTATCGGTCATCCAACCTTTCTTTTTTTGCCCTGGTCCACCCCATCATAGAGGTGCTGTGCTCTCGACTATGGTAATTTCGACATCTGTTTTTTTAAAGATTTAATAATATCTTTAAGTTTTTCGTTTACTTCAACTACAATTTCAGTTACTATCATGGTATCTCAAAGTTCGTTAATACTGGGTTTATTATTTGTAGGACTTCTTTCTTTTTTTGTTCTGGTTCACCTCATCATAAAAGTGCTGTGCTACTGCATTCTTGTTTGACAGATGCAATAATATCTTTAAGTTTTTAGTTTAGTTCAACTACAATTTCAGTTACTACCATGGTATCTCAAAGTTCGTTAATACTGAGTTTATTATTTGTAGGACTCCTTTTTTTTTTGTTCTGGTTCACCTCATCATAAAAGTGCTGCGCTACTGCATTCTTGTTTGACGGATGCAATAATATCTAAGTTTTTCGTTTAGTTCAAGTCCAAGTTCAGTTACCATCATGGTATCTTAAAGTTCGTTAATCATGGGTTTATTATTTGTAGGACGATTTTTTTAACGGGTAAATTTAATTTTGGCTACAACTGAATTGTGATCTGAGTTTATTTGTTTTTGGATTTCAAAGTTATTATTGTTACACATTTTGCAATCCTTGAGCCATTATAATAAGCAGTTTGGCGCGAATTTTCTCTTTTTTTGCATCGTAATGAAAATTCTTTCCAGCAAGATTAATGAAATCGGTTGAAAAAATAAGTCCGGTTTTTAATGGGTCACCCGATAATATAAATTCTTTGTTTTTTTTCATTTGTTCATGTATTAACAGCTTTCTCACACTACTGACTGTGATCTAAGTTTAAGTCTGCGCCAGGATAAGCCACATTATTATGAGAAACTTACTACAACGTCCGTGCTTGACATTGTTGTGTTATCCATTCTTGTTTAGCTCACTTTATCTTGTTTTTCATTTCTCTATTGATTTCATTGTACGGAGCGCTGTCTTTTTTAATGCGTCTTTTGTCCATCAAATTCAGGATTTTATCGGTCATCCAACCTTTCTTTTTTTGCCCTGGTTCACCCCATCATAGAGGTGCTGTGCTCTCGACTATGGTACTTTCGACATCTGTTCAGGCCATTTCTGCATCTTGTTTGGCAGATTTAATAATATCTTTAAGTTTTTCGTTTAGTTCAACTACAATTTCAGTTACTATCATGGTGTCTCAAAGTTCGTTAATCATGGGTTTAGTATTTTTAGGACGATTTTTTTAAGGGCTAAATTTAATTTTGGCTACAAGTGAATTGTGATCTGAGTTTATTTGTTTTTGGATTTTAAAGTTATTATTGTTACACATTTTGCAATCCTTGAGCCATTATAATAAGCAGTTTGGCGCGAATTTTCTCTTTTTTTTGCATCGTAATGAAAATTCTTTCCAGCAAGATTAATGAAATCGGTTGAAAAAATAAGTCCGGTTTTTAAGGGGTCACCCGATAATATGAATTCTTTGTTTTTAGGCATTTGTTCATGTATTAACAGCTTTCTCACACTACTGATTGTGATCTAAGTTTAAGTCTGCGCCAGGATAAGCCATATTATTATGAAACTTACTACAACGTCCATGCTTGACATTGTTGTGTTATCCATTCTTGTTTAGCTAACTTTATCTTGTTTTTCATTTCTCTATTGATTTCATTGTACGGAGCGCTGTCTTTTTTAATGCGTCTTTTGTCCATCAAATTCAGGATTTTATCGGTCATCCAACCTTTCTTTTTTTTGCCCTAGTTCACCCCATCATAGAGGTGCTGTGCTCTCGACTATGGTACTTTCGATATCTGTTCAGGCCATTTCTGCATCTTGTTTGGCAGATTTAATAATATCTTTAAGTTTTTCGTTTAGTTCAACTACAATTTCAGTTACTATCATGGGCTCTCAAGGGCTAAATTTAATTTTGGCTACAAGTGAATTGTGATCTAAGTTTATTTGTTTTTGGATTTCAAAGTTATTATTGTTACACATTTTGCAATCCTTGGGCCATTATAATATCCCGTAGTTATATGGAATAAGCAGTTTGGCGCGCATTTTGTCTTTTTTGCATCGTGATGAAAATTTCTTTCCAGCAATATCAATAAAATCGGTTGAAAAATAATTCCGCTCTTTGATGGGCCACCCGGTAATATAAATTCTATCTTTTCAGGCATTTGTTCATGTATCAACAGCTTTCTCACACTGCACGAGAAAAGAAATATACGAAGAAGTACATGAACCCAGGTTGACAGCAAAAAGTCTAAGAGCCGTGTGCGACTCGTTGGATGATACAATTTTGGACTCTATCACTCCCCAGTAAGTAGACAATATGAACCATCAGCTTAGAAGATTAAACTACTATAGGCAGTCTGGTCTATCTGGTTACACTGGTTGTTTGTGCGCAACATCTACAATGGGGAAAGGGGAGAAAGAAATCTGTGTTGCCAATTTTAATAAGAAAATTATGCAACAAAAAACTTTATAATTTGGTTTAAGTTTTGAAGCTTATTTATTAATTAATTAATGACATTTAAGATATATGTTGAAAAAGCTAATATACAAAATATATAGGGTGGGCCACAAAATTCCGCACTTTTTGGATTGGGTATTACTTTTGACATAAGTGCTCGATTTTTTAAGATATTAGTTTTTTAGATAGATGAAACGTGATACTTTTTCGATTCAGTTGAAAATTTAAAATTTCTCAAAAATCCAAGATGGCGGACAGTTTTTAAAAATGTGTAATTTTCACCCCCCTGAAAAAAATTTATGTGCGACAATGAACAAACTTTAAAGCTTTCACTACAAATGCTCGTTGTTTATGTGTATATTGACGTATCACTTACTTACATCGGTTAAGAAATGAAAAAGTTATAAGCTTCTAGGTTATGAGTGTTTGGGCATAACATTGGAAAAAATCACAAAATTACATATTTTTTTAATTTGCTGTAACTATTGGCCTGATTAGTTAATTAAAAAAAAATTGTTTAAAGAGACAAAACAAAAAATCAGGATGGCGGATAGTTTATTTTTTTTTAAGTAAGACACTGGACAAAATAAAAATTAGTATTTCCAAATCTCCCTTTTTTCTTGGTATATCGAGGTATCGCCTAATTAAATCAGATAAGAAATAAAAAAGTAATGGGTATTTAGATTCTTAGTATTTTTCTTAATTAAATAATTAGGTCAAAAGATATAGCAAATGGAAAATGTATGTAATTTTGTGATTTTTTTCAATGCGAAGTCAAAACAATCGTAGTCAAAAAACTTTTTTATTTCCCAACTGATTTAATTAAATGATACTTCAATATACACAGAAACAATGAGCATTTGTAGTGAAAGCTTTAGAGTTTGTTCAGTGCCGCACATAAATTTTTTTCAGGGAAGGTGAAAATTACACATTTTCTAAAACTGTCCGCCATCTTGAATTTTTGAAAGTTGTAAATGTTTAACCGAATCGAAAAACTCTAACGTTTTATCTTTTCAAAATCGAGTACTCATGTCAAAATATATAGCCAATCCGAAATGCCTATATAATACTCACAATCTATTTAAAACTTTCGACGTTTTTTGAAAATTTAACATGTGTTTTCCTTAAACATCTTCTTTTATAGTCAACGTGGCAATATTGATTGTTTGTTGCGGTTTCTCGATTTTTCCTGGAATGTCAGTATTGTTTTGAAAGTTAAAGTTTCAGCACTTTCAATAGTGTTTTTTTGATATTTTTGTAAAAAGTTTGTGGCGAAAAATGGTTCCGAAGTGTATTATTATATGCAAGTTGAAACAGAAGCCAGGGGACCGCAGTATTTCGTTTCACAGGTACGTTAAAGCAAAATATTAACTAAATATTAGGTTAGAATTCGACATATTTGGCCATTCTTGGTAAACAAAGGCAGGAAATATGTGTTGCCGGCTTGTCATTAATTTCAGTGTGAATAGGGATTTCCATAGCACCTTTTTCTTATTTTTATAGTTGTACATCCTACTTGAATACATTTTTAGGTTTTTTTTTTTAATAGAAACAAAGAGTTTTATGACTATATCTAGACCATTTAATTAAAAGGAAAAAAAAATATTGAAGGTATTTTAAATAATATTAAAAACAGGGGAAAACGTATTAGGTTAACATGACAACAATGGTATGAAGATGTTGAACTCAAACACCCTGCCCTAGGTCTGAAAAAAAGCTCCTTCTAGTAGTTCAATGTTCTAAGACCATCAGCAAAACTTGGCAACAGGGCGTGTAACGTATAACTGCAATAGTTTCTCCCTTCTCACAGTAGTTTGTTTTCAAATTCTTGACAAAAATATCTGAAGCACTTTACAAAATTTTGATTTCTTTTTCGATAAAAAAAATCTCTGGTGCTGGTAGAAATCGAAATTACTACCCAATATTAATACTCAATTATACTTATTTTGCTATCTCTTCCACACAAATAAAAAGCTAATTTTTTAAGTATTCAGTAAATGACATAATATAGAGGGTCTCTAATTTAAAAAAGGCAATTTTGTGTCATATTTTATTTTTGGGACACCGTGTATAAAAGGGTAAACAGTTTTTTCACACCGCTTTTTTTACCTAAAATAATCCTATATTTATAAGTTTTTTTGAAGAAACTCAGAGTTCTCCCAAAAAATCCATTATTCCAGACTTTTGGGACACACTGTATATTAAACAATGATTTGATATACAACACGTACAAGTCCCACTGTTGGGTGCGCTTTCACTGAGGTGCGAAAGAGAATACCAAAAAGCACGCAAAACTTGACAAAGATAGGACTTGTACACGCTGTATATTACTTAATTACATAGGGTGGGCCACAAAAAATGAGACTTTTTAATTTGCCTATAACCACAAACCTTATAACCAAAAAAATAGACTGATGATGTTGCTTTAAGAAATGACTGCTTCATGTATTTCACAGTTTGGTGCCAAAAGCAGTTGGCAATGCACCAAAATCCCTATAACTACCAACTGAGAAGCACAAATAACACTAGACGCGGCTAATTGTATTAAAGGCTCTGGCATAATAAATTTGCAATTTTTTTAACGATAATCTTAAATAATAGCCCCCCCCCTCCCTTAAAATATGAATTTTTTAAATGGGTAAAGTACATTTTATCTTTAGGAAAAAAAGTTCCCCTTCTTTAAGTATCTACACCAGTTTATGAATGACCCCTTAAAAAAAAATCACCCTGTCTGTTCGGTACTCTTTATTTATGCAGGCAAATAAAAATAATAATTCAAATAAAAGTTGAGCTTATGGGAAATAGTGTAGGCGAAGATTGGCAACTTTTATTATCTGAAAAAAATTTGCGCATAACCTCACTCATTTTTTGGTTTGGTTTAGTCAGATACCTATTATTTAAGAAAACAGTATGATTGAGTTTAGTTTAATTATTTCAATTATTGAAGCTGTGTGCTGATTGGTTCAGTTATTTTTATTTTCTAGAAGGTGTATGTGTATGGGTCAAGGGATTTGGTTAATAAAACGTCCTTTTTTTGGAATGCCAACGTTTCGCAAAATTTATTTTTATTTATTGAAATGCCGACGTTTTGCAAAATTTATTTTTATATAAATTTTGTGAAACATTGGCACTTCAAAAAGAGGACATTTCATTAACAAGATCCCTCAACCCATAAACATACAGCTACAAGAAAATTAAAAATAGGATCGTTAAAAAATTTTGCCAAGTTATTTTTATTCAGCTGTATAAACCAAAATTATTTATTTTTATTTTAATTTTTGTTACTTTAATTTTTATTTGCTTGTATAAACCCAGCCTTAAATTTTATTTGTAGAAAATAATTATTTACAAAATACCATCAAAAAAGTTACAATACAAAAAATACTTAAAAGTAACTTATTTACAAACAGAAACTACTTATTTTTAATTAAAGATAATATATAAAACATGTTGTTTAAACAATACAAGTTTTGTTAAATCTTTTCGGACCTTTTCTCCAGATATACTTTCACTAATTTTATTTGCAGAGCTATGACTCCTCAAAGTGCTGTATGTTTTAATGATTGCTTCAACTAAAAGCTGGTCAAAACAGAGTCTTTAGTATTTAATAACAGTCTTAGAGTCTCTTCAAATGCTCAGTAACCACTTTCTACTAATAGCAGCATCTGGTGGAAACCTATTGAAAGAAATAGAAAAACAATAATTAGACTTTTTCATTATTACGATACTTAATAATACTGTCATCAGCTGATGAGCGATTCAACATGGTTGCCTTAGGAAAAATAAACCCTTTTTCATAAGGCATACTGCTAATACAGGGTGTCCTAATTAACATGGGACACTATTGCTATCTCAGTAATTATAAGAACTATAAGGTTAAATTTATTAAGATTAAATAAGTTTTTAAGCTCATAGTTTTAAGTATTGCAATTTTTTGACAAATCTCTTTTAAAGAATTTATGTTTCTTTCTTTCTCCTGTCAACAATGTTGATTCCCCACACTGGTGAGCTGTAACCACCTCATGGGCCTTTCAGAATACAGGCAATGATCGCAGAAGTATTAAAGAAAATTGGCAAAAATAGGAATTATTTACCCTTACCTGTGATAGGAAAACGTATTTCTACTCGCAGAATTACTGTTGTTGCAGCCGACAACAAAGCACTTCATGATGCAAAAGGGCACAGAAAAAGTATATTAAAAACACAACACGTTAAGCAAAAACATCTTCTTCTCGGTTACTATGGATTCGCGTCTTTACAGACGTCTATCCAAAGCAAAATCTTCGAAAACCAAGAAACGAAAATAAAGAAAATGGCGAATCTACTAACGTCAAGACCGTCAAACGCAGTGCTACCAACCAAAAACGTGGATAAAGAGAAAATAAGTTGTCACGTCATGACACTGTTTACACTGCCCCTTTGAAATCTAGTTAATTCGAACAGTTTTCTAAATAAATTTTTTTAAATACTCAAGAAACCGTGGTTTTATATTTTTTCTTAAATTTCGTCAAGCAGTGCTTGTTATATATTCATCAAATACTAAAATATTGAGTTTGCAACCACAACAAATTTTACTCAAGTCGGTTTACTCTGGTTCCAATAACACCAAACTGTCACTCCATGAGGCAGTCATTTATTGGGAGAAAACCCATAAGCATTAGCAGTCTATTTTTTTGGTTATAAGGTTTGTGCCTATAACTTTAAAACCAGTCCGATTCAAAAGAAAATTACATTACTGGAAAAAACTTCATATTTTTTATACACGTGTCCCAAATGACATTTCTTACAGATTCAAGATGGTGGACAATTTTAAAATATATCAATTTTTCACCTCCCCTATGAAACTTTTTCTTTGCGCCACTGACACGAAAGGGAGATATGCCATATTTTGCTAGGTATTGTTAAAATTAAGTAAAATGAAGTCTTTTCTTCGGCTATAATTAAAAAAAATGAAACCGATTTTAATAAACTTAACGGCGCAAGAACAATCCAGAGATAATATAAATTTGTCAATCGATTTCAATACGTCATCTACCACTCATTATCTATCTCTGGTTTCTTTACTGTATTCTCCTGTTCACAGATTGCGCCGCAAATCATTGGGGATTAGGGTCACTGGATCCTAAAACCTGCGGCTGGGACCGCAGGTCTCAGGATCCAGTGACCCTATGGGGGATTGTTTATTTATCACCTAGGTGGTCGAATTGAGAGCAGTGACAACTAGTCAAATGGCCATACACACAGACCACTTAAGGGTTCTAAAAAGTAGCTTTTCACCAAAGGAAAAATTATTAAATAAAACACAAAAACCAGGCCGACGAACTCCAAAACAAAACGACAAAACTAAGGTTATGAATAATGTCAGGCAGACACACTGACATTGGTTAGTTGCAAATACAGTGAGTCGACCAATTTCGATGTTTGCATGGCATAAATTTTTTTTCCTGGTAAGGGGTGTTACCTAGGTATATATGCTAGATCTCTCTTAGCCGAATACATTTAGGAAAGGAGAACACTAGAAACTATGCCTAGGGTAAGCTCACAAAAAAAGACGTGGGTGGTTAATTTTGATGGTGGCGGTATCTATAATATAACCATTTAAGTACTTTTTGATGCTAGGCATATAACTAATATTGATAGGTAACCAGTATAGTACATGTTTTTACATTTCCGCATGTTTTAGCTTTAGAGGAAAATAATACTCAATTTGTTTTTTATTAGAGGAAGAGGATTACAAAGCTTATTAATACAATCTAGAGAGTTTTTGAAATTAGGTGTCCATTATTTGGAAAATTACAAATATTTCCAATTTAGTTTTACAGGTCTCTATAAAGGGTATTTCTGACTGTTTCTGACGTAATATGGGCGCGCCAATTTTGAAACACCACAAAAGCTAAAACAGTTTTTTTCAAAAAATAAACAAAATTTTAAAAAAGTACCAAGATTTGATGGAAAAACATAGTCCAATAAACAATTTAGGCAAAATTTCAGGCCATTTGGAAGTCCCGTTTCCGAGAAACATGCGGAAAAAGAATTGCCTAATAAACGGACCCAACAGCGTTGCCGGTTTAACGATGTAATTGGGCCGTTAAGCATTTATATTATGCATTAAAGATTCAACGTCAAATTTGACATTTTGAAAAATTAGATTTTTTTTTAGTAAAATGAAGACTTAAATTAATTATTTTTAACATCTTTATTCCATCACCGAGTTTATAGATGATACATTTTTATGTTTGTATTGGACGAAGCTTTCAAATAAAATATTTTTGAGCCAGTGGCGCACAGAAAAAAAGTTTGATAGGGGGTGAAAAAATTGCGACTATTTTAAATTGTCCACCATCCTGGATTCTTACAAAACGTCATTTTAGATACTTCCCAGCAAACACAAATCGTCGGCATTGAGTCGGCAGTATGCCGGCATCGGCGACTACACGCTGCACCGATGTTGGACAGATTGCGATTTTCAGTTTTCGGTCAATAATCGGCAACTGACGATGGCCCGATTTACTATAGTCGACTTTATGCCGACGCCCACTTTATCTGCTTTAGGGCCGACGACGGTCCGATTGGAACTTTGTTTAATCGGATGACAATCGTCAACTGACGATAGCGCGATTTACTATAGTCGACTTTATGCCAACGCAATCCTTATCTGCTTTCGGGCCAATGATGGTCCGATTGGAACATTGTTTAATCGGTCGAAAATTGGCAACTGACTATTGCCCGATTTACTATACTCGACTTTATGCGGACGTCCACTTTATCTGCTTTAGGGACGACGACGCGACCGACGGTCCGATTGGAACTTTGTTTAATCGGACGAGAATCGGCAACTGACGATGGTCCGATTTACTATAGTTGACTTTATGCCGAATCGGACTCTATATGCTTTAGAACCGACGATGGCCTGATCAGATTTTTGTTCGATTGTTCGATAACCGGCAACAGACGATGGTACGTCACATTAAAATTTTTAAACTGCTTAATAGTTTCTTCCTAGTATGTAGAGATGGCGCTAATTTCACTATGTTCCCTGTACAGTGGAAGATAATATTATATATATAATGAGCAGATATTTCAAAACTAGAATGCGGACTTGACAAGATGGTGGTACTACTCTACAAGAATCACCTCTTCCGCCACTTAAACCCCCCCGACTTTGTAGTTTGCCAATGTCGGATCGTGTCAAGCAAAAACCGACGGACCTTCGTCAATCACCAACGTCGGCCCGCTTTAAGAGGCCGATATGGGGCTTTATTATCGGACCTTTGTGGTTTGCCATTGTCGGGCCGCTTTAAGCTACCACTGACGGACCTTTGTCGTCGTCAATCGCCGACGTTGGACCGCTTTAGGAAACCAATGTCGGACTTGAATAGTTTACCGATGTCGAGCCGAGACCAGCTTGCCTACGTTAGCGAAAGCGGACAAAAAAATACTGCTGGTCCGCAGTCGTAAATCGACGTCATGCCGAGGACGGCAAATTCGGTAATCGACATCGGGTCGACGAAGGCCCGAGAGAACCGTGTTTTTTTTTAAATCGGACCATCGGTTTTAAAATTATAGGCAATCCCAAAAGTCTCATTTTTTTGTGGGCCACCTTATATTAACTTTTTTGCAGGTTACTGGGTGATGTCCCAAACACTTATGTTTTTACAAAAGGCATAGCTGAAGAATTATTACGCGAGACTGGAAAATCGTTGCCAATAGCAATCGTCAGACCATCGATAGGTAAAATTGACTACAATAAGTTATAAACATCAAATCTGAGTTTTGCCTTACTATATAAACACTATAGGCATCATAGTGGTAATAAATAACCCACATTTTTTTAAGCCCTCATTTTCTTGTGTTTCGTCAGATTACATATTTCTCCTAGCAAAGCTTACAACAAATATTTTTACCTCAGGAAATCGTGTGAAATATCCTCAAATTAAGTAACATATATATAAAAAATTTGACTTTTTTATATGTTGCCTACTTATCTAATATTTAGAAAAGAGACTTTTTTAAAAATTCAAAATTTTATAGAACAGTAGCTAGATAAATATTTTTTATTTACATCCATCACTAGAACCATTTGTATCTGAGACATATTGAAAAATAAGTTGGATCTTTTTTTTACGAATACACAGGGTAGTTTATCAAAATATCTAAAAGAAAATTAAAAATTAATATCTCTAGTAGAAGGATAGTATACAGGTTTTCCAGGTAACAATCGACCACAGCCTGAAAGCGTGGCTGAGGGCAGGATGTGGGCCGTTTGTTAGCAATAGGATGCCTGTATTATATCAAAGGTGTTGCCAAATTCTTAAACACAATTTTATATGTTTACAGTATTGACAACTTTTAAAGAACCCCTACCAGGATGGACAGACAACATATACGGAGCCGTAGGCGTGGGAGTGGGGGTAGGGATGGGAGTGATCCGTAGCCTACATGGGCAGGAATCAAATAAAGCGGACATGGTACCGGCAGATATGGTGGTGAATATTATAATAGCAGCGTGTTGGGATATTGCCCAGAGTAGTGCTAATAACAACAGGTAAAAACACCTGGTGCGGGTCTAGCTTTCTAAAAGTAGGAACCCATTTCAGACGTTAAGTTACAAAGTAGTTGGGAAATTTTGTTGTATACAATTAGGGCACATTAAAGTAACTTATAAAAAATAATGCAATGGAGTACACAGAAATTGTTACTGGGGGTGAGGCTTGAGTAACAGCTTCGTCTTAAATATATTCAAAGGCTTTAAGGGGAGGGGGGCTAACCTGCCACCCCCCCCCTGTTTGCAGGCCACTGAATATTGGACAAAAATTTGATGGAACCGCAGTGTAATATTTCCATTTTTGGCCTTTGCTTTGGCACTCTTGAATAAAATAACTACCTACATAATTCTTAGTGTTATGGCAATTATTTTACATTTCAGTGAGATTATTCTTGATAATCCTCTCTACAGTGGCAACAAAGATATGATAGTTTACAATTACGTGTCGTCTCCACAGAACCCAATTACTTGGGGTAAGTAACTTTAATAGGTATTAAATGCCCCAACAAATATTTTTTTTTTACTTTAAGGTCGCTTTCAACATCTTCTTCAAGAAATAGGATCAAAGTATGGTACGACCAAGGCAATTTGGTACCATGGCTTATTTCAACTAAGAAGCAACTATACTTGGCACAACATTTGTATATTTTTCCTTCACACTGTACCCGCCCATGGTATAGATTTAGTAAGGGTGCTTCTGGGCAAAAAAGCAATGTAAGTATTTAACTATTTTCTTGCTCTTCATTTATTGTGGTATCACTGGCCACCATTCAATAGCTGTTCACAATTTGAACTCCACTATTTCTGGACTATTAACTATTCCAGACTAATTAAAAAAAAACGAAAGCAAAATAAAAGACACATTTTCTTAATTCTATTGTAGTAAGCCTCTATGCCACAGAAGAGTGACCCAACACAACCACCTTGAAATTACCCAGCTTCAAACAAATCGCTATACCAGAGATTTCTTTAGTTTTCTTTTAAGCGGTGTCTTTTTGTTGTGTTTTTTACAAGCTTTTATTTGACTTCACAAGACAAGAAGATAAGATTATCCTATCCTCACAGCCTAGTTTTTTTTGTGATATATATTTATTTATTTTTAAAACTTGTCCTTTGTTTAGAAATGTTTTGTGTAGAATGTATGAATGAGTGAAAGAATGAATGACTAACTTCCCAATCCCTCCCCTCAAAATTAAAAAAAATAAAAGGAAGGAAGGAAAAAAAAGGAAAAAAGATTAAGGAAACAAAGCCAAAACCAGAAGGACGACGACGACGATTTGGTTTAAAATTGGTATATTGTGGTTTCTGGGCGGGTATTACAAATGTCGATTTAGATTTTAAATATCCGAATTAATTACAATACATTATCGAAAATGCCTGGGTATATAGGTAACTATAAAAATATCGAAAAAAATTAAAGTAAAAAATATTTTTTAATAACAAGCTTTCATACAAGGCACTAAAAAGTTGAATATAAAATTTGAGCTTTCTAGTACTATAATAAAAGCAATGGGTGTAAATTAAATTTTAAATTTCAAGACTCGCTTCATTAATAGGAGTAAATAATAAAAAAAGGCCCTTATTACAAGCTTGGTACTGAGTTTGGTGCTTACCCATATATATTACATAAATTGACATTTAAGATACCCATGTAGGCACACCCATCACTTTTATTATATCAGTTTATGCATTTACCTTCGCAACACAGGGATTTTAAGCATTGAAAATATATTCATACTGTACACTGATAAACAATAAAACCCGTCAGAATGGCAACCACTAATATTGTCAGATTTTGTTTCTACTGTTTCTACTGTCAAGAAATTGATGTCATTACACCATATAAGAATAAAACAATTTAGCAGACCATTTTTTGAGCTGCTCAATCCCAAAATCTTCAAATGATTAAAAAAATTACCAGAAAATCATCTTGTAACAGGGAAAAACATTTAGTAGGTTTTTATATCATACTGAATATGTATTGAAACTATTGTCTCCTTTTTCTTTCATACATCATGTCGAGGAGCATGTTCTCTGTTCCAAGAGCATGATATATGAAAGATGCTTGATTTTTTATATGTATTGAATATAATGTGAAAACCTACTAATAATAAAAAGAAAAGGGAAGAAGATACAGTATCCTTCTGTTGCAGAGATAAATTCCAGTATTATCAGAAAATTACAATTTTATTTTTAATGGCTTTTATAATTTAAAGGGGAACTTCTTATTGCTCATATTAAAAGATAGTTTTTACTTCATTTTATGAAATCTCTTGTCCACTTGTTATATTCTACTTGATTCTACTTTAAAAATATACAGTTTCTAGAATTTGCATTTGAAATATTTTGCAGTATAAAATTTCATCTACCTCTAGTATAACGATAATGTCGAGGATAATGCACTTTTGCAAAGGTGTGAATAATTTCCTGTAGGTACTTAAGTTCATCTTTCATTCTTATTTTATGTATAAAAACTAAAACACTATATTGAAAAAATGTTCTTACATCTAAGTACCTACCTAACCCATTTAAAGTAGTCAACAGATACCCAGGTAACTTTCCTCAGCACCCCTATTTTTCTAGTTTATCAAAGAAAGTTTAATCTCTAAAAAATGCATTAAATTTTTGTTTTCCTTTGAGTGTTTACTTTTTACTTACGTATTTGTATGGGGAACCCTGCTGTGAAATGTCTACTCAAATCTCATACTATATTTTATGAGTTTTGAGCAGTTTTTTTGAAGTTCGAGAAGATTTGAGAAGACAGATAATTTTTCTCTTAAAACCTGATCAATTCTCCTACATTGAGTAGTTCATTATAAAATGCCTTAAAACATAAACAAGTGTTCAAAGTAACTGTGATCAGTTCTGTGTTTTTATTCTAAAGTAAACAAATGTTATTTTTTGTGTAATAAGCAGGAAATTAATTGTGTGGTGCAGTGAAATTTGATATAATATGAACAGTAAATAAAATTGAGCAAAAGTTACTTCAAAATCTCTTTTAAATCTCAGTAAATAGGCAGATTCATTAACTATTATTTTAATTATGTGCATTCAATTGTTCAGACGATGACTTAGGTACCTGATCTCAGGTCACCTGAGATAAAATTTATACTTTTATCGGTTTTTGATTTATTGAACATTTCCCACAAAAACCAATTTTGTGTTGCAACTAAATTATAAATAAAGATAAAACTATACAGGGATCAAAAAGAACACAAATTTTGGGAAGTTGGGGGAAATCTGGATGTAGTAGGAGGACCCTCAGCCCTAGTCTCCTGAAATTTTATTTTTTAGACTGCTGATGCTTGTTAAATTTTTAATTTGATTTTGTTTAGACTTACAAGTGAAACTTTTAAATATCTAATACTAAAATTAAAATAAATTAAAAAAGAAAAAAAATACAGAATGCAGATGGAATGTTTCACCTGTGATTCAAATTGCATCTTTAAACGAAGACCAAAGGATGGTGAGTTATTTGGTGCTAAATGTGATGACTGCAACAAAACTTTTTGTAAAGTATGTGCTGGTTTGGGATCTTTAGAGTGTGATAGTTTAATCACAAGTAATAGAAAGTTGCTCTTTTTCTGTAATGAATATAAGAGTACAAATGGCCAACTACGCAAGGAGTTGGATAGTATTCGGATAAAGATGAGTGAAAAAGACAGAGATATTCAATTTTTGAATGTTGAATATATAGCAAAAATTGATAAAGTGGAATGTGATGCTAAGAACTTGGAGATGAAATGCAGAGAAAAGGATGATAAAATACTGCTTTTATCAAATAACTTGGAAACTATAAATGATCAATTCGTTGTAGAAATTAATAACTTAAAACTGGAAATAGAAAATAAAAATAATCACATAAAGAGACTTAAAAGAAATACAAGCGACTTTGAAGTAGAAGCAATTGAGTCTGAAAAATATTTTGTATCGGAAATAAATAATTACAAACAACTTATTGAAGATCTTAGGAAGGAGATAGTAAAACTTAAAGATGAAAACAAATGCTTTATTGTAGAATCAACCAATATGGCAGAACTTGAAATGGAGAAAATCAGAGTTGAACTGGATATTTTCAAAAATAAACTAGGTAACATATTAAAAGAAAAATATTTAATTAAGAGTAATCTGCTGCAGGCTAAGCAAGAAATAGGGCATTTAAAAAAGAGGAGAGCAAACATGGAGAGAAACTTAGGAAAAAGGTGAAGGAGTTACAGACAGTTATTGAGGTAAAGAAAGACTTAATAAAAAACTTAAAGGACAAAATTTTAAACTATGATATTTTAATAGCTGAATTTTCTAAAAACAGTTTAAATGAAAGTGACAATGTTTGCAAAATAAAAAAGCAACTAGAAGACCTTCAAAACGACTACAAAAACCTCATCACTACTATAAGAATCTTGGAAAAAGACAACAATATTTTACAACAAAGAAGAAGTTAGGGAACCTCCAAATCAGTTACTTCAACCGAAAAGAAACTAAAAAACAAAAGATCTTGGATGGAAATAACGAAAAATCAAACTTGCATGAGCATCCCACAAGGAACACACAAGAGATCAAAGCTAAAAGAAAAATGATTAAACGATGTTTCGCCCTGGGTAACCAGCGTGGGCTCATCAGTAGTTTCACTGGTCACCCTCCACTATACATCATTAAACACCATCATACACTTTGATTTCCAACCTTGAATCACTCACAAATAGGCATCGTTCCGCACTGGCACTTACTTATCCAAGTTACCTGATACGAATTCGTCCTGGCGTGTAATTATTTCCAGTAGGATTATGCTCCTAAGGCAACTAAAACAAAGAAGAAGTTAAGAAACCTCCAAATCAGTTACTTCAACCGAAAATAAACTAAAAAACAAAAGATCAAAAGATCTTGGATGGAAATAACGAAAAATCAAACTTGCATGAGCATCCCACAAGGAACACACAAAAGATCAAAGCTAAAAGAAAAATGATTAAACGATGTTTCGCCCTGGGTAACCAGCGTGGGCTCATCAGTAGTTTCACTGGTCACCCTCCACTATACATCATTAAACACCATCATACACTTTGATTTCCAACCTTGAACCACTCACAAATAGGCATCATTCCGCACTGGCACTTACTTATCCAAGTTACCTGATACGAATTCGTCCTGGCGTGTTAATATTTCCAGTAGGATTATGCTCCTAAGGCAACTAAAACAAAGAAGAAGTTAAGAAACCTCCAAATCAGTTACTTCAATCGAAAAGAAACTAAAAAACAAAAGATCAAAAGATCTTGGATGGAAATAACGAAAAATCAAACTTGCATGAGCATCCCACAAGGAACACACAAAAGGTCAAAGCTAAAAGAAAAATGATTAAACAATGTTTCCCCCTGGGTAACTCCACTATACATCATTAAACACCATCATACACTTTGATTTCCAACCTTGAACCACTCACAAATAGGCATCATTCCGCACTGGCACTTACTTACTTACTATTTTTCATTATTTCCATCCAAGATCTTTTGATCTTTTGTTTTTTAGTTTCTTTTCGGTTGAAGTAACTGATTTGGAGGTTTCTTAACTTCTTTGTTTTAGTTGCCTTAGGAGAATAATCCTACTGGAAATATTAACACGCCAGGACGAATTTATATCAGGTAACTTGGATAAGTAAGTGCCAGTGCGGAACGATGCCTATTTGTGAGTGGTTCAAGGTTGGAAATCAAAGTGTATGATGGTGTTTAATGATGTATAGTGGAGGGTGACCAGTGAAACTACTGATGAGCCCACGCTGGTTACCCAGGGCGAAACATCGTTTAATCATTTTTCTTTTAGCTTTGATCTTTTGTGTGATCCTTGTGGGATGCTCATGCAAGTTTGATTTTTCGTTATTTCCATCCAAGATCTTTTGATCTTTTGTTTTTTACTATTTTACAAGTAGAATTAGAAAGTTTAAAAACCCACAGCAAAAAAATTAAAGAATCAAATCTGTTAAAACTGACTTCAGAAGATGGATCAATTATAAAAACCAGAAACGATTTAGGTATTAATAAAATCACTCCTATTAAATCTAAGATTATTGTATTAACTGATGAGTATGGAAAACACCTCTTTCCATATTTAAAAAACATGTTTTGCGAAAGCTTTAATATACAAGTCATAAGCAAGCCAAAGGCTGTATTTAGAGATGTAGTGAATGGATTTGATAGCTCTTTGTCTAAAATGACTAGCAAAGACTTTGTTTTAGTTCTAGCTGGATTTAACAATTACGACACTAAAAGTAGTGACATAACATCACTTGCCAATAAATGTTTTTATATTAATCTGATATTTTGTTCATTACCAGCTAATTTAAAAAATGTTGATTTTATAAACCAAAAAATTTCTACCTGTGTAAACAATTTAACAAAATTTTCTGTAAACATAAATTATCTGGACATTGGCAGCAAATTTAGTTATTCTGACCATGTAAATAATAGTGTTTTCTTGAATAAAAAGGGATTAACAAAAATGGCTTCATGGATGCATAATTATATTTTAACTTTTCATAATAATGCCTCGAAATCATGTTTAAGACAAATTCCTTCGGTAAAAAATATTTTTATAAATTCAGAAAAGATTTATTGCTCAAACACAGAACATTTTAAGAAAAATATAACTGCGGTAGGTGGTGAAACAGAAATTGTTAACTCTGATTTTTTAGCCAGTCCTCAGATAGTAATAGCAGTAGAGTAGTAAAAAATAATGGTAATTTAAGTACCATATCAATTATCACGTTAAACATACAATCGGTGCGTAATAAAATAAGTAAAACAACAAAAATCCAGATCTACTCCTACTGACAGAGCATTGGTTGAAGGATTTCGAGCCTATTCATTTTCCAGATTATTACTTTGTCACTAATTATTGTCGGCAAAGGGGTTATGGTGGCACCATAATATTAGTGAACACGTCATTTTCCCAAGAATACTGCCTTGAACCAGTGCATAAATTTGATCATTTGTGCATTGAGAAAAAGTTTGAGTTCTCCATAGCCTTTAATAAGAAGTGCAATCTTTATTTGTATATACAGGCCACCAAACTCTAATGCTAAACTTTTTTTGACAAACTTAGGATCTATCTTAATAAATATACCAGCTAATTCTAAGATTATTTTGTCTGGTGATTTAAATATTAATTTTATTGATAATAAATCAAATATAACCTTGGCTTTAAAACACTTTTTAAGATGCTATGGTCTTACAATGTTTGTAAATTCTTCATTCAGAGATCCTCATAGATTATTTTTGTACTAACTTAGATCGGGAACAGGTTGAGTGTAATATTATTTCTACCCCTTGTATTTCTGATCATGAGCCCTTGTTAGCAAATTTCTCTTTGTTTAAAATTAGTCAGAAAAAAGCTGCAAGATATGGAAGAATATTTTCAAAAAAAAACTTGAATAATTTTGATGTTGAATGTTCTTGTACGGATTGGGAATGTGTAACCGAGTCGGAAAACTCTCTTGAAAGGTTTCACTTACTTTTGCGGACCGCATTTGATAACAGTCCCGATTTTTAACCATTTGTCCCAGGAAAAAAATCCGTCCCGTATAGTCCCGATTTTTCAGCAAAAGTTTCGATTCGCCCTGGATTTGATACCGCACTGTATTTTGTAACTTTAAAATCACTGCTATTAAAAAAGCGGATGTTTTCTGCCATTTATAAATTTGAATTGAAACCTTACTTAAATTATTTTTCTTTAATAAATATTTTGGAAAATACATCTTAATATTATTAGGGGTGCATATAAGAAAAAATAACTGATATACAATACATTGAATGGCCGGAGTGTCCCGGTTTTGCCCCTTTAGGAGTTGGTCACCTTATATGAGATTAGATGAGAATCTCTGTGAGATTTGAGGAGATTTTTTCAGCAGGGAAGACACACATGACAATGTTATTATGTTTTGCTTACAGTAACATAATCATACCATGGATAAGACTCATCGATGTTTTAGTTACTCAGTCAATGATAAGACTGGATAAAACAGTTGTTTTTCTATGAGGAATAGTTTTTTTTTTATAAAATTAAAAAACAAACCTCGTTCAACATTTCTTCACGAGGAACATCCGAGTCTGACAACCATCTGCAACTACCGACCACTTTAAAGAAAGGAGATAAGTACCTCGACAAGTACTCAAAGATAGAAACCTCAAGAAGCTTGCTTTTAGCCCATACCATTGGACAAATAAAACAGTGGCGCATAGCAGTCTAAAAAACAACCTTTGCAAACGACATCAGCGACTTTCATTCATTAATTTTTTTTTAATTAAATTTTAAAAATAAATTACAAAATTCTAAAAATTAATACTAATTTATTAAGGTTAGGAAAACGTTTGATTGACAGTTACAACAACAAGTTTTCTCGCTGCTTACCCTACCTTCCCGGTATTAACCCATCTGTCCTGCATTTCATGTAACAATTGGGGAAACAACGTTTTTATTTAAATCCTCCTGAACACTGTCAATCTGTCTGTTGCCACAGCGAAATTTGAACCAGACGCGCGGTAGCTAAGATGGCAGGAGAGAAACACACGAAAAAACATCAAAATAGATTAAATTTTACGACTTTTTTTCAAATATCTTAGAAACGGTTGAACTTACAATTTTTTTTTAACGAATTATGTTGGCTATCCAATCATCTAAGGGCCGTATTCGTAGTCATTATTCCCAAGACCTTCTTCCTTGGGTAATGTAAATTACTATGACAAAGGAAGGAAGGAACGACCCTAAAACATTTTAAAAGGTACAGTCGAAAAATTTTAAAGTGGGTTTTTCGCAGATATTTGCAAATATCTCAAAAACCGCTTGACTGACATTACATAAATTTACTACATAATTTTATAATATATTTCTTGAAAATATTTGAACCTTCATAAGCCTTTACGTGGTGGATCGGAATCGAAAATGTGTGTAAAGTTAAAAAACATTTACGTAACGGCTTACAGAGCTTGCTTAGATTGCCCCTAGTGGTTTCTGAAGTCCAAATTGATATATTCATTCCCAAGTTATTGCAAAGTTATGGTATTCTCCAGTGGCGTAGCCAGAAATCGACTCCGGGGGGTTTTCATCCTTTACAGACTCGACTACCTAATACCTATGGAAAATTTTTAAAAGTTAGGTGGGTGCCTATTGCTTGAGGGGAGAGTCTCATCTAGTCTCATTTGCAGATTTTTTCAAAATTAACCCTTAAATGCGCCGCCGGCAAAAATTTTGAAAAAATTACAGTAAAATGCTATTTTTTATGCGTTTCAAATGTTGTCGACTAGAAAATTGCTTAAAATTAAACAAAATTGTAGCAATATTTAATATTGGTATAGTACCGCAGGCAAAAACTTTGAAAAAAAAAAAAAAAATTCTTTAAAAATTTTGGATCTCTTAGGTTTTTGTAAAATATTTGAAAAAGTAGATTGGGTTAGATGCCAAAAGGGGTTGGTTTCGGTGATATATATAGATCTGTTACCAAATTATGAATGCGCCGCAGATGAAAATTTTAGGAAAAATTAAGAATGCCATTTATAATACGTTTTGAATGCCGGTGAGAAAAATTCCTTGGAATTAAACCAAAATTGTAACAATTAATGACGTCATAGCACCGCAGGCAAAATTTTCAAAATTGAGACATCACACCAAACACACGTCACAAACCGGAGTAAAGGGACGAAAAAGTGGGGGAGCTATAACTCTCCCTGGGACCTTTGATCATGATTAATTTATTGTAGATTGGGTTGGACCTTCTGGGGGTTTAACCCCCAAAACCTCCCCCTGCCTACGCTACTGTATTCTCAAGTGCTTCACAGTCAGACACCTTAAAATAGTGCAAAGTAAGCTACGAAAGTATTGCGACAGTGGGTACTTTTAGTTACGTCAAACCCCTTGATAAATTATTATATGAATAGGAAGGGACCCTAAAGAATAGATTATGAATACGACCCGTAAGACAGTGTAGGGACTGTAAAAGTTCCCAGCATTATTATCTGTAAACATACCATTCATGAAATGTTTATCACAAAGCTTTTGCTAATTTTTAACTTTTAGGGCAGTTAATGGCTACAAAAAAATCGAAACCTTTCTCAACGTCATATCTTACTTTTCGATGCGAGAGTGGACCTTTAAAAACTCAAATGTACGAGAACTTTTCAGGAAAATGACCTTAGAAGATCAGAAAATGTATAATTTTGACATAACGAGTATGGATTGGAAAGAAATGCTTGAAGGTACGGAAATTTCATATTAACGCTACACAACGATTTTATAAAAATTGTAGCGGTAGCTAACGAATAACCAGAGAAAAATATTTTTATAATATTATTTTAATTATTAGGTACTCTTGTCTAATATAAAAGCTAAAAAAATGTAGTCACACTCGGTTTTGTTACTTTTGAAAAGGTTTTTTGGTATTGAGAAAAATTGGGAATATTTTTTTTTTGACAGATTTACATAAAAACCTGACACACACTCTTATTTTGTTTTAGGGGCTCTAATTGGTGGCCGAGTTTACCTCTTAAACGACCCCTTGGACACCGTTCCAGCGGGAAGGAGAAAAATGAAAATTTTGAAATACACCCATTTTACATTGGTCTTTATATTAGCGCTTCTTTTGGTTAGGTTTTTGATCTGGATATTTAAGTTGGCGTTTGATATATAAATAAAGATTGTTAAAACAGAAACCACTGTGTTTTATTTATTACTGTGTAGCTATTCTTGAATTCAGGGAGAAAACGTGATGTGATGTTGGAAATAAACTCAATATTCGCAGTTTAAAGAGGTAATGTCATGTACTTTTATCTCTCTCGCACTTGCACAGTGTGGATAGGCCTTGACTCTCTCTCAGTTCAGCCTGAAGATCGGGCCAGATATCTGTAATTACACGGGTGCGACAGAGGGCGCCGATCAAAATTAAAAATTACCGTCAACCGGGGTTAGATTGATTTCAAGGGGGAAGATTGATCACAATTAGAACTATATATTTAAAAAAATGTTATAGAAATAAACGGTACCAGCGCTCAAACCTTGTGGCGTGGTCTTGGAGCAGCTGTTTTACTTACGCCACCCCGTAGGATAAATCTAACCCCAGTTGACGGTAATTTTTAATTTTGATCGGCGACCAAAAAATTTAAAAATAAAATTGAAAATCACTAATATCGGCAATCTTAGCGATGACAATCATTCCAAAAGTTCAAAAATGACCTTATTTGCGTTCGTAAAGTCAAGTATGCGCCGTGCTTGCCTGTAAATCTGCTTTTCTGAGCCAAAAGTGGAGCTCGAAACGTACCCTCGGTGGGTTGCGGTACCTTACCAACGAGATCGCTCTGATTTTTATCAATTGAAGACAACTTCAGCCGTCAGCTGATTTTCAAAATAACGGTTATCGCCATTTTCAAAACAACAAAAGAATTCAATTTTTACCTCATTTTTACCTTTGTGTTTTTTTCTTTTTATACATTTAATAATGCAGCCTTGTAAAAGTGAATCGTTCCGTTTCCAACGTAACGCGGTGGAAAATGCATCCACTTCATCCACTGAAAGTTCCAGAATGCAACAGTGCAGGAAAAGGTAATTGTTTGCTTGTTTTCCAAGTTTATTTAAGTTTCCTAAATTTGGTTATGACTACTACTACTATAATGTACTACTACCTTTCTTTAATTTATAAAGGCTAAAAGAAAAATTTGATGAATCACAAGAAAAAGAAAAATCTGGTGACTCCTCATTAAAAGTTGGTGAACGGTCAGTACTTTCCGTACTCAATCTGAATGACACCAGGAGGGTGCTGAGAAATGGGGCCGAGAGATTAAGCAAAACATTTAATTCGGTTAGAACTTCTTTTGGAAGTTTATCTCAGGTTAGTATTTACTTTTGGTAATTATGCAGTATACGGTTTTCTGCCATTTTTGATTTTTTTTGAAAAATTCTTTATGGGGGCACCTTCTAGGGTCCCTAGGACCCCAAATCCGCCTGCGCCCGATTTTTTTTTTACGAGAAAAAGCGTGCCCAGGGGGGGGGTTGTAATGTGTTTTTTTGATTGTTTTGGGTTGGTTTGAATTAGGTTGGGTTGGACTGTGTTGGTTTGGGTTGTTTTAGTGAAAAAAAATTTAAAAAACCAAAAAAAAATCAAATAAAAAAACAACCGGCGCAGACGGATTTGGGGTCCTAGGGACCCTGGAAGGTGCCCCCATAAAGAATTTTTCAAAAAAAATCAAAAATGGCAGAAAACCGTATACTGCATAATTACCTTACTTTTAAACAATAATATTAAAATTTGTGTAAGTAGATGCTATATGTAGGTAAAAAAAACTGGTAAAATCATTTTTAGTACCTTTTTTGTGTAATAATATGTGTTTTTATGAAATTGTTTATGTTAAAAATTAATATTGGGTAAATAGTTTTACTTTCAAAGTGGCATTCAATGTATGTTTTAGAGGTTTAAATCCACTACAAAAAGAAGGCAGATCTTAGAGGAAGGGCCTATGACTCCAAACACACAAACTCCATACAGTTTTTCCAAACAAATTTTGGGCAGGACCCCAACCAAACTGTATAGCCCATTTGGAATTGAAAGCCCTTATAACAATGCAACAACAATAGATAAGGAAAACTTGCCGCAAAATCACATGATGCAAATGGTGAAAATCAATAATTAAGGTGAGCATAAGCATTTAACTTGCTTAATTTAAACAACAGCGTGAGCAAAAACCTATTTTTTCTGATAATTTAGTACAATTAAGCAAAATAGGTTCAAGGCAACCTAAAATAATTCGCTGTTAAGTATGAAGTTGAATATGAAGTATTTAAGTTGTTTTATTTTTATAATTTTTTCTTTAGAAATCAACTTTTGGCTTTAAGAGTCTTATAAGACCTGATAGGAAACTCATAAACATTTGAGTATGTGGTTAAATTCTGGCAGGGATTAAAGTGAAAACATTTTGCATAAAGACTTACAGAGTCTAACCATAGAAAGGTATTCTTGCAATTGGCTTTTTGAATTTTGTTATACAAGCACATATGGGTACATACTTAATTATTAACTAATATATTAAATTTGTTTAGCCTTACCAGGAAGGCAATTGCTTAAAAGTATCTTTGTATGGTTAGTCCAAAATCTTTGGATGGCAATATGTAAGGAACAGAATATATAGGTACTTAGAAAACTTAATTCTTAAAGTAATAGATGCCTATTTGGTCAATTTTTTGCTTTTAAGTTAAATGAAAGTATTATTCTTGTTTAGGTTACTGTAAGCTTTTTTGGGACTGATTTTTTTCACCTTTTTATAGTATTATTTTGCACTCTTTTATATTATGTTATCTTTATTTTGATTAAATAATAGTGATTTATAAGTTCTTGATTTTTATTTTTTTTTTTGGTTTAGATATGTACAGTTTACAAAAATTTTTTTAATAACTTTACAAAAGTCGAAGTCCAATTTCTTTTTTCATCTCATTGTCTCTGTAGAAAATGGCATACAAAATTATGCAAAATATGAAAAATACCAAAATATAGCTACACCATATTAGATGGGTGTAGATTCTTATCCTGATATCCTAAAAAAAAATGTAACTATTTGTAATAGTGCATTCCTCAGATTAATAAAAAAAGAGATATAACAATAAACAATATTACCCCGATCAACCAGCCACAATGTTTATTTCCCAAAAAATACATGGTTGCCAATTTACCGCGGGGTTTCCCTAGAAACAAAACAATTCATAAACTTCTTGAAGCTCTTTTGATAATATTATTGATTATTTGACATATTTTTATATAGGATAATTTTTCTTATGCTAATAACTTAATTCTTAGTCCTAATTTTTAGTCTCAATAATTAACTTTTTTTAATTTTTAATAAGTAGAATTTCGAGATTTATAAAAAAGAACACAAGCCGGCAACGTTTTTTCGACGAGCCGCGAATAAATGCCGACATGTTTGGTTGCAGCTGAAGGCGTTGTTGTTAACGGGGGTTTGTGTTGTTTGGTGATTTTTGAATTTTATTGTGACTATTTGTGAAAAAAGAACTGTATCAAGCTATTTTGAGGACCAACAAAATGGTTTACCATTGCCTGGTATGCAATAAAAGCGGATATTCCAGCCCAGAACTAATATTTCGGAGGTAAGAAAGATCCTGTCATTTTATGTTAGTCATGAGCGTAGTATGATGTAAAAAACTGCGTAAAAAGCTTATGATTATATTATTAATACATCAAAAATCCAAGACTAATACTAATCTTTTTTAAGAAACAAAAGTACCAGATAATTTTGCTCCTTTTGCAGCATGTAAAATATTTATTTATTATAATTTATACATAACAAGAGAAGACAATAAGACCAAGTGCTGATAGTCAGGTACTGGGGCAGGTATTTTTTGTATTTTAATGGGTACCTGGGTACTTTCTATAGTGTGAATAAAACCATTTTGGAGATATTTACTCTGAGCCAATCTTATTTTTATTTTCATTAATATTTATTATTTATTTTTTTGCCTTTTGACTCCTGTTTCCTGAAAAACTACTAGTAATTAATTTTTTACCTCTTCCTTAAATTTTCCTTGTGTTCTGTATTCAGAAATGAACATGCAGCCAATGTGTAAAGAATAAAATTTGTTGGCCTTAAAATTTTCATAATTAACATCACAAAAAGTTCTCTTAATTTGATAAATAAAGTTTATATTCCACTACAGAAAACTAAAAGAGACATTATTATCATAGTGAAAAAAACGCTTAATAAGCCGTTTATTAGCGTGTTTTTTTTTGGACAAAAACGTTATAAAACGGGTTATTAACCGTTTTTTTTTGCTATGAAAATATTTTTTTTTACTTTTGTTTTGTGGGATACTGCACAATTAAAAAAAATATATAACAGCCATCTTGAATAATTGACCTAAAAATCATTTCAAGTGCTCTTTACATTCCTCAAACTAAACTTTATCCTTGAATAAATCTATTTTTTGTGGTTATGCAAGTTCTGGCAGTTAATTCTTTTGAATAAGAAAATCCGACTAACCCTACCTTATATCTCGTTTTCACATTTATATATTTAAATTAAAATTAACGCCGCCACTGGTAATGGGAAAAGCAATTTTTGACAGTGTTGCCATTTTATTGCTCTATCTCTTTTCTGTTCATATAATCGTCCAGAAGGGTGTTGGATTGTAAACATTAGAGGATTTCAATAGGGAATGTTTGGTCTCTCTTTAGTTATTAGTCTGAGGTGCATTCCATACCAAGGGACTGAAGTGGCACTTTTTATCTAGAGACTGAAGGATATAAAAACGTCACTTTGGTCTAAAATTTTATTTCAGTCTCAAATAGCATTTTATGGGGGACTAAAATATGTCTTAGTTGCTAAAGTGCACATTTTTTTAAAACTATACAGGGTGTTCCAATAAAACTGGCCACCAGATGTGTAGTCCAATAACTGGCTACCAGATTTATCTGGAAAACTATGAGCTCTACAAACTTGGAGAAAAAATTTTGTAGAATGAATTGGGGCCTTTCTTTTTATTAAATTTTTTTTTGTGTGGCTGATCTTATTGGAACATCCTGTATATTTAATAATAAGAATTTTTTAGACTTACATCATTGATATAGTTGTCAATCTCTTTTTGATCTAAAGAAAAACTAATTTTTGATAAATCTCCTTTTTTGCAAAATTCAGGGTCAAAATCTCTGGGAAGGTATGTCGTTAGAAACGCCTTAGCCTAAAAAAGTTAATGTGACTTAAAAAACCTAATACATAGGGGGTGGCCCAAAAAAAATCGGGACTCTTTCAACTGTCCATTTCTTAAAAAAGTTTTTGTCTGATTCCAAAAATTTTAATCATCTGGAAAGGCAAGATTTCAAAATTTACTAATTTGATGCCAGGATTGATAGGTATATTTTACCCCCTGCATTTGTTTTATGTGCAGCTGGTGAAAAACTTAACTTTTGAGTGTTGAGCTTTATCTTTCCTGACAGGTAAGAAATAATAAGAAAGTTATGAATCATCTAAATTCAGTCAGTCCAAAAAAAAACCTCTTGAATTGTTTTATATAATGGCCATCATTATGAAAATTAAATAAACACATGAAAGCAAACCAAGCAAAAATGCTTTTTTTGACCTTGCTGAATTTTTGGTTTATTTGTGCTTATTTGAACAATTCATAACTTTTATTTCTTACCCAAAGTAAAAAAGCAATACATCAGTACACTGGGGAAAGATAAAGCCTTTTACGCAAAAGTTAAGTGCACTAGTAGTGCAAATACGAAAATTGCAAGCGGGTTAAAAATACCTATTTTTAAAAAAAATTCCGCCATCTTGGAACTTTGCAAATTTTTAATTTTGGCATTAAAAAATGGTTAAAATTTTTGAAGTCAGACAAAAACTTTTGATTTTTTGGGTTACCCTATACCTATTTTGTATAAAATATTGTTTTCTTCCTGATAATAATGGAAGTTTGAGTAAGAAAAATGAATTAAAATACCTTGTTTTGATTAGCTTTTGTTTGTAATAAACAGCTTGCATCGGAAAACTTGGGTAGAAATTCTGCTGGTCCCCTGATTTCAGCGCAAACATTCAAAGTCTCATTCTTTCTATTAATTCCATCTGGAAGTTTAAAGTAAATTTCTACATTTTTTGGTAAAATATCTTCAGTTCTACATGCAGTTGGATACCATTCTTCCAACGTTAAAATTCCCTGGATGTCAGAAAATGTCTGCAAATATTCTGAGTTCTGTATTTCAAGTTGTGTAAGAACAGAGAAGTTTTCTTTAACTGCCTTATTTTTCAGTTCATTTTTGGCCTCAGAAATGGGTAAAAGACAAGTTTTCAATTTGTTGAAGTGTTTGAGTAGTTGTAACCAGTCCTAAAAAAAAACAGAGCCATTTTTTTCTTTAAATTGGATTAACTTTCGACTTTAAGTTAAAACTTTTCCTGGGTGTTCATAGAGGATTTGTTTTGGAGGGGTTTTTGGGAATGCTACGTGATGACTAAACAAAATCTTACAATTTTTTCGGGTAAAGAGGAAAAAACAAAAATGCAAATTCTTGTGTTCAGGTTAAATCAGTTTATTTAATTTAATTAAAATTAAAACTTACTATGGCAGTATCAAGTTTATATATTATCCACAAACAACCCTGCTTTTTAATTATTTAAGGAGGACCCCAAATCTGCCTGCGCCCGTTGGTTTTTTTTTATTTTTTTTGTTTTTTTTTAAAATTTTTTTCACTAAAACAACCCAATCCTACACAGACCAACCCAACCTAATCCAACCCAACCCAAAACAATCAAAAAAACACATTACAAGCCCCCCTGGGCACCCGTTTTTCTCTTAAAAAAAAAAAAAAATCGGGCACAGGATTTTTCAAAAAAAATCAAAAATGACAGAAAACCGTATACTGCATAATTACCAAAAAAAGTTTAAGAAAACCAAAAAAAATTTTAAAAAAACCAACGGGCGCGGACGGATTTGGGGTCCTAGGGACCCTAGTAGGTGCCCCCATAAAGAATTACCGAATTTACTTATAAGAAAACTGTGCATAATATAACCTGTGTTGGCATGAAATGGCTGAGAACTTAATTTTTTGGAACTTTAAAACTATTAAATCTTACGTGTTTCTTGTCGCTATCCAAAGTCCTGGCCTCACTTTCGATTTCAAAGGCAAAGTAAAAAGTTGAGACAGCCAGGGTGACAAGACACAGCAAGAAAATCACCAGAGGAGGCCGACGCCTCATGAAGTAATTTATATTTTGTACTGGGTTGGACACCATAGTTATTTTAATTGACAATTTTAAACATAATAAATCGCTTGTTTACATTTTTTTGATAATATCAGGAAGTTAGGTTAAAACAGCTGATTTTGACTTTTTTGAATTTCTGAAGTGAGAAATATTTCTATGGTCAAGAAGCGAAATTACAGTGGACCAGTGAAGCAAAAGAAAGAATAGTGGAAAGGGAACCCCTATTCTTGAAAACGTGAAACACTTATTGCAAATTGCACCGCAAAATTAAATCCCCCGCTCACTTATGCGCAATTTTACAACTCATAGTTAAACGTCAAACCTCAGTTTAAACCACAGATGTCGACTTTTTTACGTTTTATAGGTGCAGTTTACCAACAAACTTCGGTTTAACCATTACCAGCGGTCTGGGTGTTTGTTAAACTTCAGTTTAATAGTTACCGAAAGATTCTAACCTGAAAAGTTATAAAAAATTTGTTTTTGGTAAAAAGACTGCAAGTATTTAGTGAAATCACTATGATCAATGACCTTAAATTTATTTTTGGTCAACTGGATGAAGAATGACGAAATTATTGACATTGTCGAAGCACGAAGACCAAATGTTATTTGTCCTAGAACAAATCCTTTGGAGGAGTCCGACGATATGTAGATTTTAAAAAGAGGTTTGAATTATCTAGAAGAGATATGCGAAATTGTGCACAAGGAAATTCGACAAGAGTTGGAACATCCCACAGACCAGCAAGTTTTATTCTCACATCGAGCTTACACGTATATGTATATATATATACTGTATATCTTTTTGACAAATCTGAACATTTTTGTAGTCTGTCTGTATGTCTGTCTGTAACCAACGCTGATATCTCAAAAAGTACTTGATTGATTTTTATCAAGTTTGGCTCTAGTTGGTGCCATTTTGGTTAAAATAATCAACCCTATATATGTAAAGCAAATATAGTCTTTCTTCATGGCCGTGGTTTAACTCCGACTTATAAAATTGAGCAACTTGTTTACCGATGGATTAATCCAAAGATTAAACTGAAGTTTAAGCTATGGTTTAATCTGGAGTTTTACCTTTGGTTGTAAAATTAGCCCTTACAGCCATTTGCACCAACATATGTACTTATTTAGGGGTCATCTAGAATAAGGTGGCCTAGGTTAGAGAAGAGTTTCGTTTGTATTTAGAACTCTCCTAAACTACCTTAGGTGATCCCTAAATCTAGAGGCCCGTTTTTGGTCCCCTAGCGCTCCCCTAACCTAAAACTAATCTAGATTTATGTGCCACCTAATGCTAGGTGACCCCTTAACATGTTGGTGCAAATTACTGTTAGCATTGCCACGGTTGGAATGGGCTGGGCGCTTGATATGTTGTAGATCTGTTTTCTCTGATCAACGTTTAAATGTTTTGATCCGACCCACGGTTTCAGAGATCGATATAGGTGTTGAAAGTTGGAGGTTTCAGATTGTAGGGATTTTTCACTAAACAGTTTGTTGCCTATTTTATTGTATTCGAGAAGCTAACTTGCTACTTCCAGTACACCATTATTATTATTACGTCACTCTCAGTGGCGGCACAAACTTGAAAAACGTAAAAAACTTTTTTCGCTGATTACAAAAGAACAAACGGTGATATATTTTGATATGTTACAGAAAAATCTTCAGAGAAAAAAAGACAACCTACATATCTGAAAGCTCATCACACTTTGTGAAAAACGCCCATGAACCTGGAAAATGCTCGGGTTATTGTCCCCATTTCTACTATGTATATATGTGTGCCATGCTCAAGAAGAAAGTCAATCTGGCGGATGCGAGCCGCCATTCTGTAATAATAATAACTTACAAAAATATAAAGCCATAATCTGATAATATAAATGTTTTTTCTTTGGTTTCTTTAGAGTGATCACCTCCTAACTCCTCCTTTCCCTAACCCGGGTGACCCGCTTAAAAATATGTAATGCAAGGTGTCGCATATCAATTTAAATGACTTAAAACGTATAATCCCATTCCTCCCAAATAAACTCACCGCCCTCATTTTAGCCCAGGTCATCCCCTTAAGAAATGAGAAATGAAATATCTGAAGATATCATGCTCAAAAAAAGCATTTTTTTATTTGCCCATGGTAAGTTTGAGAGCACTCCAGCGTATCACTTGTCAAAATCGAGTCTGGTCTCTAGCATGGTATACACATATACGTAGTATTTTTCAGGTTCATGGCGGGCGTTTGATGTGTGATGAGCTTATACATATGTAGTTTATCTTTTTTTTTCTCTCTGAAGATTTTTCTTAAAATATCAAAAAATAAAACATATTTAACCGTTTGTTCTTTTTTAATCAGCGATTTTGAAAAAAAAGTATTTTACGTTTTTCAAGTTTGTGCCGCCATTGAGAGTGACGTAAATGAAATATGTCAATTTTTTCAACTGCATTCAATAGCGTGGTTCTCTACCTAAAAACTGGTGTACTGGAAGTACCAAGTTAGCTACTCGAATACAAGAAAATAAGCAAAAAAGATTTTAGTGAAAAATCCCTAAAATCTGAAACCTCCAACCTTTGATTAGTGGGATTTACTAAGATCTAAAATAGTACCCCCCACAGGTCTAAATATTTACACTGGGGGGGGGCTAAATTTTAAAACCAATTTTCGAAAAACACTTACCCATACAGAAAAGACACAAAGTTATTCATTATTTTGTATTGTTATTACAAATTACCTCTCAAAAACTGCTTTTTTCTCAAAATATTTTTGACAGGTTTCAAAATGGCAAATGGTGAATACGTCAACAATTTGGCACATAATAGCTTCATTATCTGTATTTGAGTTTATAGAGTTGGTGATTTTTTAGACCACGTCTGGGGGGTGGTTTAAATTTATAGCCCCCAGAAAGGATTGTTTTGTGGCAATTGGTACTAAGTTCGTTTATAATTTCCCCAACTAACTGTTTTTACAAGGATCAATTTACGTTATTTAATATCCCAAGTTCTTCATTAACCAATAAAAGACCTCCAAACGCCATATCTTGAACCCGTTTTATGAAATATATTTATGAGGGCACTACGAGGTAAAACAAACATAAGTGAAGGTCACTGATTATGCACGAAAATTATACCAAACAAAAAACAACTATATTAATTTATTTATAAACTGAAATTAAAACATTGAGGTTATCTAAAAGCTCAGTCAAGAAAACTTTCCTTACTCAAAGCCCACTTATTTCAATTCATCAGTAGAGGTTGGTGCAAGTCAATGTACAAGCAGAGGTAAGAGATCCGAACTCGCTGTGTTATTTGAACGCAGCTAATATTTTGAAACTGACATTTCGACAGTGACAGAAATGTAAACAAAACTTGCATTTAAGTTTTTTAATACATTTCATAAATAAAAACACTTTAAATAAATAGAAAAATATCTACTCCTTATTTTATTATTACCCATCTAAATCTTTGTGTGACATCAAGTATTAATTGGAAAAATTAATTAACAAAAGTAAGTTTTAATTAGAGTGACATATAACCCCAATTTTAATATGTTCTTCAGAGTGTTTACTATTTAAACCCCGCGTGGGTTTAAATTTTTTAATTTCCTTTTCTTTTAAATTATAAATCAAACTATGTCCAAAACTCAAGGAGGGTTGGTTTAAAATGCTTAAAACCAAAAATTTCAATTAAACTTAGAACCGTTCTAAAATAGACTAAACCCGTTTAGTAAATCCCCCTGAAAGTGTTTAGTATTTTGGAAAAAGTTATTTTTTAAGGATTCAGAAAATAAGACTATATATACAGGTTGTCCAATTTAACACCCTGTATAAAAGAGTATACATTTTTTGAACATTATTTTTACCTAAAATGATCCTATATTTAAGTTTTTTTTTTGAGAAAACCGATATAGTTCTCCAAAAAAAAATCCATTATTCCGGATTTTTGGGACACACTGTATAAGAGGGAGAATAATTAATATTTGAACCCAATAAAATTTCATAACTATAATTTCGAATGTAAAAATTAAAGTATAGGTATAAAATTATAACTTAACAATAAACTTATAAAAATATCACAATACTTTACAAAGGCGAGCCTTCAATCTCTTTCTTCGTCAATGGCAACAATACTTTTAACAATTTCTAATCCAAATGACTTTGAATCCAAGGTAAAAACTCGGTAACTCTGGAATAAACTCCTGGATATCCGGGCTCTGCGCACCTAAATCCATACGATACGACGCCGATTAGATAAAATCGCGTTGCGTTCAGTCCAAGCGACGTACCGAGCATCATTGGACCACCCGAATCTCCTTGACAGCTGTCACGACCGCCTGTGGTGTATCTAAAAAGAAAATAAAATATATATATCTACATAATCATTTTCTAGAAAAACCAATTCGGTATATTAAATATTTTTTTATACCTTCATCAAAAACATGATTTTAGTAACTGTCTGCAGATAACTAAAGCATGGCTTTTTTGGATACCGATGCAAAAAACTTTTTTTGATCACGGGTGCCATTTCTGTCCGTTTTTTACCCAAAATTAAAGAGAAATAGCGAAAAATAGTAAAAATTAAGCCATTTCCCCCAGTTTTTACCAAGTATTTATAAAAAAAAATCATTTAAAAACATCGCCAAAATATCAAACTGTCAAAGATTAAAGGCACATCGCTATGGAAACCATTGTTATTTCATTTACCAGCCGCCTTGATTTATAGTGTAAAGATGGTGTGTTGCGGAAAGTGCTCTTCGTTCGAAATTGTTAAAAATATTTTCCTGTTTTTCTTGGATTTTTTGATAAAGTTATTCGAAAAAATAGTGTTAACAACTCGCGGCTAAACTGTGCTTTTTTTTACTCGCGTTTTTAAATACACCGCTGCGTTCGTTATTTAAACCAACGCTTGTCAAAAAAAGCACTATTTTAGCTACTAGTTATCAATTGCGCCTTTCGACATTAATACAGACCTACATAGAACACGCGTCACGGTCATGCTTTATTGGCAAATCCGTAATTAATTTAACAGAAATTTGGTTTCACGAACAACAAGTTTGAAAAATTCGGATTTAAAAAAAAACGGTTTTATAAATACCTAATTTAGATTCGATCAATACTCCTCCACATAGGCCGATCAACTCCTACCGATTTAGTGTCCTTTAATCGACCTTCGACGCCATTTTCAATCCAAAGTGACAGAAAACCCATTCGTTTTCTGTCAATATGGAGGCGAAGGTCGAAGGGAGAAGCTGAACGGCTTATATATGTTAATCGTTTTATGATCAAGCGTGGAATTCCGGGAGGGGGGGAAGGAGGTAATTACTCCCCCCTGGAGTTAAAGTTTTTACAAAAATTAAAAATTTTTAGGACTTCTGCATAAATTTAAATTTAAAACTTATTTTAGCAAAAAAATTAAGGTAAATAAACCACTTGAAACCTGACTACCCCACCCTAGATTTGGAGCCAGGTCCACACTAGAGGCCCTGTATACGATTTTTGTGTGTTTGGCAATGATAGTTGGTAACACCTGACAATAAATCACTTTGTCCCTGTCATATTTTTGATTAAGAAACGTCAGGTTTAAAAATGGAATTTTGCTGTATCAAATGGTTAAGCCATGATGAACCTTAAAATAATTTTCTTAAAAATAGCTGTTAAATTATTTTTAGATGTGCTAAAATACACTTTAGTAGGACACGTTTTTTGGTAAAATTAAAGACTTTAAAGAACTTTGATTGAAATAAATTAATACCACCTTATGTTTTACACACTTTACACTTTGAAAAATTACAATTTTTCCTGTTTTTTGGATAAAAATTGCAAAATAAAAATGTCCATCTTTCTCTAAAAATACTTTTTTATAGCCTGCTGTCTCTCTCCAAGAACCTTAAATATCTTTAATTTTAACAGAGAAAAA
This sequence comes from Oxystoma pomonae, assembly GCA_963921995.1. NCBI lineage: Eukaryota > Metazoa > Arthropoda > Insecta > Coleoptera > Brentidae > Oxystoma > Oxystoma pomonae. Next base: position 61,967,639 of record OY998171.1, read on the forward strand.
ATGTTTTTTGGCAGTACTTCCTTTGAACGCTAAAAAAACAGTGAAAACTTAAAAAACTTGAGTGTTTTATTCTAGAAATCGAAAGTTTGGAAAGAAAGCTTTAAAATGTGAGCAATACAAAAAAATTGCTTCATCAAATACACCTTAAATTATGCTAAAATATTTTAAGCCTTAAATTACCATCATGGCTTGACCAAAAATCTGTAAAAATACGGGCCTCGACGAATTTGTATTGTTCCATTGTCCAAGGGAGAAAGATACTCAAGAAAAGTGAAAAGAAAACATGCATTTACCAAGCTGAAAAATGAATAAAAATAGCCGAATTTGCGAGGTAAGTGGCTACAAGCAGTAGTTACAAACATACGCATTTAGCATGTACTTCTATAATAAATAACACATTATGTTTCCATGTTTTATTGTAAGAAAAAGAGTAAGAAAAATATAGATCATACGAGTCTTTATATTTTACCTATTATTTACATTTTTTATATCTACGTATGTATTCACTGTTAATTTTTATTTAGAGAGTAAAAAACACAAATAAAAGCTATAAATAAAACACTTCTTCTAAACCTGATTCGGCTGGTAAAGTCCCTAGCACTGAAGCCGCATTTCCCCTTTGGATGGCCACGCTAATCCGCTGGGTGATGAAGCATTTGGCGCCTTTGTTGTTTATTATTTCTGATATTTCTGTAAATTAAAGATTTTGCTTCAACACCCCACGGACCCAGTGTCTCCACCGCAAAAGGACAAAACTAAAATGCCCGATCTTCTAGCTCTTTGTACTTCTGTCGTTTTTGCTTTTCTCCCATCTTTGCCACCTCCCCTGATTTTTACATGTGGCATCCCAAACCAACGCCCTCCCCCCCTTCCAAGGCACCAAAGTGATCCCGTCCACTCTCTTTCCATCGCCTCTACATATACCAGACGATTCCAGGTGAGCTGGATATCCAGCTGAAACCAAAGACCGTCTGATAATGTCGTTGATCAACCTATGGCGAGCCAAACGTCCTGCACTTTTCTTGCAGCTTAAGCCGTGATGGCCTAATTTGTCAACTACTTCGCCGCAAGTGCAAGAGTGAGGCTCGCAAACCGGCTGACCCAGACGTAGAGCGACAGAAATAGAAAAGGACGGGACATCCAGTAAATTTCCCAAAAAAGGAGAGGGTAAGGCGTTGAGCAATTGCTCTCTGGTTCTTGAAGAGCTGGAAGACGCGCGCGATTAACTTGAGATCTGGAATTAGAGAAAAGACGATCGAAAAGAACTTTACACATCTGTAAATCAAAATCCTTTTGACTTTTTAAATTTAGTGTGTCACAAAGGCCGGTTAAATTTTTGTATCTATTTAACGCTTCGTCCAAAGCAAGATTCGGATGTGATAGAATTTCTGAAGGAAGAATTTTTGGAAATAGATATGAAGAATCATTCAAAGAGCCAAGAAAAGCAGAAAAACAAAGAATTGAAGAGTCTCTTATGCCTAAACCACCTAGCTTAACTGGTAAGGTACATTGTGTCCAGGAAGATGAATCAATTTTGCAATTTGCAATATTTTCCAAACTGTTTTTTAAAATTGTGTCGAATTTTTGTAAACATTGTGAGACTCTCCAACATGGTGCAATCCGTAAGAGATAGGTAATGCGTGGGAATTTAATAATTTCAGTTTTTCAGAGAATTTTAAAAAAATATCACACTTTGCGTCCAAAAAATTTTCAATTTTGTTGTCAAAAAAGGGTGCGCCTAAAAGAGTTAGGTCATTAACATTTATTTTTGACAGACTTTGAAGCTTTTTGTTAGAATTAAAAAAAAATGGATTTTTATTATTTAAAATTGAAAACTCGCATTTTTTAAGATTAATTTTTAAACCTATATCAATACAGGCTTTTTCCAAAAAATCAAAATCTTCAAGAACGCAGCAAGGATCTCCCGCTAAAGTACCATCATCTAGGTACCATAAATTGATGGGTTATAAAGATAAACAAGAAGCGGAGGACCTAGTGGATCACCTTGCTGAACGCCTCTTTATGATAAAATAATTTTAACGACAAAAAAGAAGGATTTTTATAACATTGAGAAATAAACAGTCAGGAATATATTCCTTAACTCTAGATAAAATGGTATCTCGATTAACCATATTGAAAGCATTATAAAAGTCAATTTTTAAAATAATTTTTTCTGAAAATTGAGGGAAAGAGAGAAAACGACGGACAAAATGACTTATTATTTCACAGCCATTTTTTGTACCAAACCCTAATTGAAATGGACGTAGCATATCTCCCAAAGTGTCATGAATTTTAAAACATACTAATTTTGCTGCCAACCTTCGAAAACACAGTCCAACAGCAATTGGACGAATCCCGCCATCTTTCTTATTAAGGGTGCAAAGTGAAGCTCCGTAAAAAACTGGCGAAATACTTTCAGGGACAAAACCGTTAAGGAGATGTATAATAAAATCGGATAAAGAATTTTGAAGATTTGTAGAAAATGTACCCAAATCATCATTAGTTAGATCTTTAAGATGCTGCGGAGTCGGTGCATCGAGACCCGCCGCCGAACCAGGCTTAAAAGAGATAATTGCTTTTTTGATATTTGGAAAAATAAAGCTAAAATTATATGTTGCGTTAGTATTTGGTTCTGGGAAGTTTTGGACATTTTCGTGTGATGGATGTTTCTCAAGAAGTTTCTTGTAGGTGTCTTCATCTTTTAGAGCCAAGGAGTCTTCAGAAGAAAGCAAGCGAATCGCTCCTCTAATGTCCCCTTCAGAAACTTTTGTCTCCACCTTTTTGGTTATGTAGTTATGCTTAAATGAATTTTGTTTTTTACGATATTCTTTAAGTTTGAGAAAATTCAAAGTTTTTCAAGTGGTAAATTCTTCTTTTGTTTCCAAATTTGTAAATTTTCTTTTACTAAAGTGGTTAATGATTTAGATTTAGATTTGTTAGGTTTTTTAGTCAATTTGGGAACTCCATATGTAAAGGTTAATAAAAGAAACCAAGCTCTAAAATTATTTCGGATAACACAATTTGTAACAAGTGTGCTCAATTCTTCTGCAAAAAGAAGGATTTTTATAACATTGAGAAATAAACAGTCAGGAATATATTCCTTAACTCTAGATAAAATGGTATCTCGATTAACCATATTGAAAGCATTATAAAAGTCAATTTTTAAAATAATTTTTTCTGAAAATTGAGGGAAAGAGAGAAAACGACGGACAAAATGACTTATTATTTCACAGCCATTTTTTGTACCAAACCCTAATTGAAATGGACGTAGCATATCTCCCAAAGTGTCATGAATTTTAAAACATACTAATTTTGCTGCCAACCTTCGAAAACACAGTCCAACAGCAATTGGACGAATCCCGCCATCTTTCTTATTAAGGGTGCAAAGTGAAGCTCCGTAAAAAACTGGCGAAATACTTTCAGGGACAAAACCGTTAAGGAGATGTATAATAAAATCGGATAAAGAATTTTGAAGATTTGTAGAAAATGTACCCAAATCATCATTAGTTAGATCTTTAAGATGCTGCGGAGTCGGTGCATCGAGACCCGCCGCCGAACCAGGCTTAAAAGAGATAATTGCTTTTTTGATATTTGGAAAAATAAAGCTAAAATTATATGTTGCGTTAGTATTTGGTTCTGGGAAGTTTTGGACATTTTCGTGTGATGGATGTTTCTCAAGAAGTTTCTTGTAGGTGTCTTCATCTTTTAGAGCCAAGGAGTCTTCAGAAGAAAGCAAGCGAATCGCTCCTCTAATGTCCCCTTCAGAAACTTTTGTCTCCACCTTTTTGGTTATGTAGTTATGCTTAAATGAATTTTGTTTTTTACGATATTCTTTAAGTTTGAGAAAATTCAAAGTTTTTCAAGTGGTAAATTCTTCTTTTGTTTCCAAATTTGTAAATTTTCTTTTACTAAAGTGGTTAATGATTTAGATTTAGATTTGTTAGGTTTTTTAGTCAATTTGGGAACTCCATATGTAAAGGTTAATAAAAGAAACCAAGCTCTAAAATTATTTCGGATAACACAATTTGTAACAAGTGTGCTCAATTCTTCTGCAATAGATGGTCGTGCATTTTTTGGAATTATTTTTATAATTGCTATAGTTGATTTTAAAGAACTTAGAAACAGATTAAATGTGTTTGGATCAGAAGAAATTTCTTGTCGCTGAATTTGTGTTTCTGATAATGAAAAATTTTCTTTATGCTTGGCTTTAAAATGCTGCTGCAGGTTATTCTGATTTTTATAGGATTTTTTACATTCACTGCATTGTAATTTTGAAGGGCTGGAAGAAATGGATTTTTCGTTGAAAGATAGACTTAAACTGCATGTAGAGTCTTGAGAATCTTTGTGGATTCTTCGGTTGTGAATATTCAAACCCATTTTTATTTTTAATAACTATTACAAAATAAACAATAATTTTCTTGAAGAGGTAACAATAAATTGTAATGGCCTGAATCAGGGCTTCCAGAAAAAATAAGAAAAATTGATTTCTCGTATTTATTCTTGCTTATGCATAATGAATCATTACTTGGACAGAAAATCCTGTCAGTAGGATTTTGAAGTACTCTATATATGTAAATATTAATTTTAAATACCTCGGAAATAGCCAAACATTCGAAATGAGTTGTTGAATTTTCTTGAAAACTTTCGAAATTTTCCCAATTTTGCAAAATGTAGAGAACAGCTTGTCATCTAACTTCTTCATGAGATTTCGGGTTTTCAAAAATATACTCACTTGCTGCGCGAAACAGGCAATTTCCATCGCCTTTAGCAAAAATAATTTTAAAAGCATTTGAAGTTGATGATGTCATTATTATTACAAATTTTCTTAGAAAACTGCTCCACTGAATGGTATTCTTATCTTTTGTATCTTTGATTTCAATTTAACGTGTGGTAGCTAATTACTTGATGTATAGTTTTGTAGAAAAATGTAAATAATATACTGTAAAAAACTTTAAAGACTTTGACGTTGTTGTCAGTTGGTAACTGTTTGTTTTTGTTTTTTTTTTGGCAAAGCTTGACATATTTTACTAACCAAAAAAAAAAGCAATCTTTCAAAAACTGTCTGGGGAAATTAAAAAAAGAGACAAGAAAACATCAGTCTATTTCATAAAATCCGTTTTACATGCAAATATGAAAAAAACTAGAAAGAGAGGGCAATATGAGTTGCCCACCTCTGGTAAAACAACAACTGTTAAATGTATAGAGGTCCTCTAGTACACACTTGTTTATGATTGAACCATATAACTAAATTCAATTAAAAATTTTGATTTTTCTGTAAAACTTACAGTTATAACAATAGTGTTTTATAACAATATGCATAATAATTAATTAAGTTTAAAATTTATAGGTATGCACATATTTTGTTATAAAACACTATTGTTATAAAACTGTTTTGCGGAATAGTAAAAATGTTGAATTTTATTGAATATAACTTATAATGGCCCAAGGATCGCAAAATGTTTAACAATGATAAAAATTTGGGTTGGCCCTGGACTAGGTCAAAGGCGAAAAATCTACTGCGCATGCCTGACGCAGTCTGCGCACGCCCAGAAGAGTTTTTGACTCTGCATTTTTTTCAGCTGACTTGATTAACAGAGTTATTATCGCTACGGTTTTTTTTTTATCTCATAGTTATATGGATTGAACTTTCTTTATTTTAGTGGGTTTGATTTTGCCATAAACAATGATTTTACGTATTCACATAAACCGTGCATGTCTTTACAAATATTTTATTGTCAAAAAACAATATTAGAAAATAAATAAAATCTATATGTTTTTGGCGGATTCATAATGTCGAAACTATTTTTTTTTGGGTTTTTCGCCAAGGAAATTTTTTCAAAAATATGTTAAAACCCACTGCGTAAATTCCTAAAGAAAAAAATTGTTTCGTTTGTCACTGGTTTTTAAATAAGATAAAATATTTGCCTACACACACGCAAATACTAACTAGAATCTAAGTACTTATCTGACGTTTCGGCAGAAATTCTACTGCCGTTATTAAAAAAGTTTATTCTTTACAAAAATTTTTACGATTGTTTTTTTTTTTAAATATCTGTCTGTTGACATACAACTGACTGACTTTGACTGATGTATATTTCAAATATTAACTTTGGGTGAATTTAGTAAAATTTAATTTTTTTTAGATTACATTATAAAAATACAAAATTTTGATTTTAAAATATCAAGTATAAAGATTATCTTTTGACTGACTTAAAAAAAAATACATTAAAAACCCAAAGAACATCAATGCTATTTTTTAATTTATTTTAAAAAAACCTTTTTGAAAATCTTGTTTTAAAATTGGAAGCCAAACTAATATGCTAGCTATGCATTCATCTTCAATAAGATAGATGCAAGCTGCTTCTTTGATTTTTCGTTTAATTTTGTCTGGTTCTATTTATAATATACTGGTTTCTCCCCACATTACTCTATGATCATTTTCAAAAGAATGTTGGCAAATTTTAGACCTCTCCCAGTCTCCACTCCTGAGGTACCCCTTATGGTCATTTACTCTAACTTCAAGAGGCCCGCAAGGAATTTTATAAACGATATTTTTTGAGTTTTGCTCAGCATTTAATTGTTTTATTTTGGTTAGAATAGAAGAAAACTTGTTCTAATATTATAATTATTAGCGATTCGTTTAATTTTTTCCGAAATACCTGGTATAAAAGCGAGTATAAAAAGAATTATTAAATTTGTTGGTTGTACATTATTATGTCTACGTTCGCGTTGTCTTGGAAATTCGATTTGTCCAAAAGAATTTTCGATGAAGTTATTTGGATAGGAATTTTTAATTAAGACCTCTTTTATTATTTGTTTTTCTTGTAAAAATGTGTTATTGTCCGAACAAATTATTTTAGCTCTATCGTATAGACTTTTTATTACTGCTTTTTTAACCGATGAGCAATAATTTGAGTTAAAATTTAGATATCTATTTGTATGTGTTGGTTTTCTATAAACTGAGGTTTGTAATGTATTTTGTTTGTTTATTAAAACGTCTAAAAATGAAATTTTGTTATCGTTTTCTACTTCTAAAGTAAATTTTATTGTTGGTTCTTTACCGTTTATAAAATTAGGAAAATCATTAAGTTTATTTAGATTGTGTGGCCAAATACTAAAAATATCATCTATATAGCGAAACCAAATGAACGGTTTAAAATTAAATTCCTCTAAAATTTTATTTTCAAAATCTTCCATAAAAATATTACTCATTAGAGGAGAAAGTGGAGAGTCCATTGCCATCCCAAAATCCTGTTGAAAAAAATCACTTTCCCACTGAAAATATGTGGTTTTTGTGAGAAGTTCCAGAATAGCATTGCAATAGCAATAAAGACTTACCCTGCGCAAATTATTCTCTGATCTATTACTGCCTGTGTCCCATACTTGGCCTGACAGTTGTCGGTCTGGATGACGGGTAAGGCGACCTTCATCAAGATCGAACTTGATGGTCCATTGAAGTTGGTCGAACCCCATCCAGCCACGAATGGCTCGTATCTAAAAAAAATAATAACTTTAAAAAAAGAAAAAAAAAAGATTTACACCAAAACATTCCTCGCTGAAGAAAATACATACAAAACGAGTACTCGAATACCCTATATTTATTTACATATATGTTTTCATTTTACATATTTTTGATAAATTGCGGGATTGGGTCGTATCCAAGCTTTTCCTGGATGTATCCAGACTTTTCCAAGGTGTATCTAGCCTTTTTTAGTGTGTATCCTGCCTTTTTTAGTGTGTATCCAGATTTTTCCCGAAGGTATCCAATTCCAGGGTGTATCCAGACTTTTCCAGGATGTACCTGGACTTTTCTATTACATTTTATGTGTACTTTATATTTTCAAAAATTTTTGAGACAATACTCTAAACGTTTTTGTCCATCAATCACGGCTCAGGAAAGATCGAAGTGAAGTTCAAAACGGGTCATGTGATATTCATTCTTTCGCCCCCTCCCCCTTTGACATTCTAGAATCCATTGAGTTCCATAAGTTTGACCTTTAATTCGTCACACCAAGAATAAACAAACGCATGACGTACTTACTGCGAAGCGAAAATCAAGGCAAAATTAACTAATGTCAAAAACACAAATTCTTGAACTTTTATTGGGAGAAGTCAGTATTTGGTGACAATAATGGTCAGAAGTAGGCAAAAGCTTAAATGAAAACATATATGATACGTTTTCGAGGCCTTGAACAGGTGTGGCGATATTTTTCCGCTGATAAAAACATTCTTGGATGTTTGCGAGTAACTAATGCTTCGTCAGAAAGAGGCTTCTCCTGCCTCAGAAGATTGAAAACCTAAGTACGTCAATTCTATTCAATTTTCAATTTCTTTTATTGTTTTTACTAATTACACACACACAACACTAATTTGTTTTAACTTAATTAAATTTTAAGATCTAAGAAGAAAGGAGGAAATTAACACAAAAAAAATATGTAATCTTTTGGCTTGTTTCTTGGTATCAGCGACACTATACTTTTCTTCTCTCATTTACTATTTTATTTTTTTTGTGTTAATTTCCTCCTTTTTTCTTGGATCTTAAAATTTAATTAAGTCAAAACAAATTAGTGTGTAGGATATATTAATAATTAATAGTTCTTAAATACCTAACTTCTATTGTTATGTTAATTAGGATTAACTAAGTTGTTCATACAACGGTTTAACTAAAAACATAGGTACTTAAAAACACTATGACGGATATTCTTCTGTAGGTCTTAGCGTGGCTGCATATCAACAGGCATATTGAAATTGACATTGAGCGAGCCATTGACCGATGTGCCGAAAAAAAACCGGAAACGAACTTTTTTTTGAGATAGGCATCTTATATTTGAGATATTGCAATATAAAGGTAATGTTTCAACTTAAAAAGCTTTTTGGACCTCAAAAAAAAGTATTTTGCTATTAGGTTTTGTTTGTGGTTTGTTTGTTATCTATGTTTTTTTATAATTGAAAAAATTATAGGTAGTTAAGCGCGGATTTCAAGGGGGTAGAGGGTAATTACCCCCCGACCCTGAATTAAATTTTTTTACGTAAACATTTCAAAAATCAAAAGTAGGACATAAATTGCGGCACTATAACACCTTTGATACTTACGCCATTAGTTTAATTTTGTGTTAAAAATGGCATTTTTAGTGTCATTGTCTTAAAAATTTTCGCCGGCTGCGCTTTGAAACCATTGATATATTTACAATTTTAGTTTAATTTTAAATCAAAAAATGCATTTTTTTTAGTGCAATTTTCTTTAAAAAATTTGCCTGCTGCGTTATGATACCGTTGATAGATTTACGATTTTAGTTTAATTTAACTCAAAAATAGCACCTTTAATGTAATTTAATGTAAATGTATGAAATAAACAACTTAAAATCTGAGTACGCCCTTCTAGATTTAAGGCCAAATCCGCGCTTGTAGTTACTAAGTTTTGTTTGCATATATTGATATGTTCCTCATAAAAGCTATGCGTTTATTAGTTTTTTTTTCGTATCGAAACCGAAACTCCCCTTTCCCTCCCTTTTCAAATGGCTGGGACCGCCACTGATTTAAAGTTCAGCCAATTGATGTGATGTTTATTTGGCTCCAAATTACTCCAATATACATACCTAAGGTTACTGATACAAAAAAAGAATCTCGACTCTTAAATAAATAATTTTTGTTATAATATAAGTAACACGAATTTATTTATTTTTTTGAATTGTCTTGAGCAGAGTTGCACCTCATTCCAAATTCTCCGGACCAATTTCAATATGGCATTTTCAGTGTCAAAAAACTGGTCCGCAGCAATTTGGAATGGAGTGTATTATATCAAATGCACGTGTCAAGATTTATCTTACTGGAACAGTGACAAATAATTATAGTATTGATAATAATTTTATGTTGTATTTATTATTTATAAATTTACAAATTTAAAAAGCAATCTAAATTTGCAATGTGTTTAAAAGTGATAATAAAAGCGATATTGACCTATATTTCTTATTAATCAACATCTTAAAATTGGAGCAAAATAATACAGAGAGTATTATTGAAAACCGTACTAAAATTTTTTTATTCAGAAAAAACAAATTTAAAAACAACATAAGATATTTTTGTTAATAACTTTCCAACGAACAACCTGCAAAATATCAGCTAATTCTTATAATTGATTTTCCTGGATATCCCGGCCTGCAAATATTTCAAAAATTCTTATAGTTTTTTTTTTCTTTAAATTCTAGAGAGAAACAAATTAGAAAAATAATGCACAAATCAACATTGTTTTAACGGTTTTGTGATAATGCTTGTTTATTGAAGTGTTCTGAATAAAAAATAAAAAGAAAACCACATCACATTGCATAACTTTTTTTACTGTTTGTCGTAGAACAAAAACTGGAATAATTGTTAGACTGTTGTCCAGTTTTCTTTTAATTTGACAATTTTATATGACCTACGTAGAGCATCTATGATATTGTTTCTTTTTTAAGTTATTCAAAAAATTACCTTTCCAACCACACCAATTACTATGGGTCTACAAACGGAATATATTATATTACTTCAAAATATTCTAAGAATATTTGTATGTATTCTTTTATCATTCCAGAAATATTCTTTTCTGGATGCTCCTTTTGAAACGTTTTAAGAATATCCTATTTTGGAATTTTTATTCCAGTGTTTTCCATATATATTTCTAAACAAATATAATAATATATTCTTTTTGCAAATGATCTTATATCATTCTAAGTATATTTTAGTAAATAAATATTTTCATCATCAAAAACATGATTTTAGTAACTGTCTCTGCCGATAACTAAAGCATGGCTTTTTTGGTTACCGATGCAAAAAACTTTTTTTTTGATCACGTGTGCAAAAAAAGATTTCTGTCCGTTTTTTATCCAAAATTAAAGAGAAATGGAAAATAGTAATATTGAAATAAATCATTTAAAAACATCGTCAAAATATCAAACTGTCAAAGATTAAAATATCGCAACAATGAACGTCACCGAGTAAAAAGGCACATCGCTATGGAAACCATTGTTATTTCATTTACCAGCCGCCTTGATTTACAGTGTAAAGATGGTGTGTTGCCAGAAGTGCTCTTCGTTCGAGATTTTTAAAAGTATTTCCCAGTTTTTCTTGGATTTTTTAAGAAAGGTATTAAAAAAAATAGTGTTAACAACTCGCAGCTACACTGTGCATTTTTTATTCGCGTTCTAAATACCTCGCTGCGCTCGTTATTTAAACCAATGCTTGTAAAAAAAGCATTATTTTAGCCACTAGTTGTGAAAACTACTATTTAATAAATAATCAGAATGTTAAGTAAATCCATAAAAAAAGTTCTTTATCTCAAGAATTATCTTCATATTCTTTTAGGGATATATAGAAATGAAATCTTCCTTTAAAGCGCATCAATAGCATATTCACGGAAGGTCCTTACGGAATATTCTTGGAATGTACGTCGTGTTGAACACTAAAAATATTACTGTATTTTTATAATCTTGTAGAAAAAGCCAAAATGAAATATTCTTTTGTAGAGTAGAAAATGGCATGTTTATGGAACATACCTATCTGCTTGTTCCATCTCCTCCAGAAACTCTTATAAAAAATCGCCCTGTACATTTAAGTGAATTTACACCTACCTTTCGAAACTTTTCGCCCTTAAATTGTCCTCCCACGGCAGGCAAATGGGGCCAATCATCGAATTAGCCGGAAACTGGAATTCTTCCAACTTTAAGATGGCCACGTCATTGGTATGCGCCGAAGGATTGTAATCTTCGTGCAGTCTCTTCTGCACTATTCTGACGTTGATGGGATGTGCCCCATCTTGATCGTCGTAGAGATCTAGCTCCCCTAGACGCACCATGTACAGGTTGTCTCTTATGCAATGACCGGCGGTAATGACGTGTCTTTTTGTTATCAAAGCTCCTAAGAAATCGGGTATGTAGAAGTTACTCAAAATTGACTTACAAGATGTTACCAATATCAATACTAATTGCCAATTGCACCAACGTTAAATCTGTGTTTTAAGTCCGACTTAAAAGTTCTCTCTCTTATTGCGTGCTTCTGAGAGAAATCAAAACTGTAAACCCAAGCAGCATTTGGACGTCGTATTTCGGTTCTCTGACGGCAGCATTCACAACCCAACGTTGTAAACTGACTTTATGACGACGACCTTGAGACCGGCATTTGCAATGAAATGGATTATCAAAATTTTGGTCGTTCCGACGACAGTAGGCGACTCTCGTAGTAGCGCCCGACTAACAAAATCCGACGACCAACAACATCGTCATTTTTGTACTAAAAATGTAATATGTTTTCTACACCTAGAATTTTTCGGCCACTGCACTTAATTTTGACTGGAAGTAAACAGTTTTGGAAATCGCCAGATATTTATTACTTTAAAGGAAATAAATGTTGAAATGTTTCGCAATTAGTGATTATATTATACACTTTTTGATCATTCAGAAGTCAAAATTCTTCAACCAAGGCCACTTTACTGATAAACATGAACAAAAATCGTTGAAAAAAATAAACCTTCAAAATTCTTTGAAAATTCGAAAGAAATAAATAAAAATATATTTATCTATATATTTTTCTTTTAAATTGGTAGATTTTTTAAAAATGATGAACCGCATCATCTAAGCCAAATTTTACTAAAAATTTTTTCAAAGTTTGGTTATCTGCTTTGATGAAATACCAAAATTCAACCAGATCAGACCAATTTCGATAAGATCTCCATAATTTTTACACCTAATGCGCCCAACTTTGCACTTTAAGTCAGTACGTTCACTATAAGGATTTTCGATTTAAGAATTGGTCCTGGTTCTGGTTGACATTATTTTGATATAAATTTTGACAGCGGTTCTAAAATAATGACGTCATTTAAAATATTATGAAGATATCTTTGATTTTACTCAAAAAAAGACTACCTATAATTTTGCAAAATTTTAGGGGTTATGTTTACAACCAAAAGACCGAACCAACCTCCCAGGCTGGTTCTAAAATTTCATAACCGGGTTGCAACTGTGACGTCATTATTTTAAAACCAGAACCAGGACCAATTGTAAATCGAAAATCCTTTATGTATATACTACCCTTTGTCTAAGTCAGCTGTGTAAACGGGTATAAGTCGTGTTTCGACGTCTGTGCCTGCACAGAACACGACGGAAGTTTACCTGTCATTTGTTATTAGAGACCTTTTGCACCTCTTGTAAAAAATCCCCGTTAGGTGACTTTATCGCTTAATAACGCATTGTGAGTTAGCTAACGTCACGTTATTTTTAAGACAGCATTTTTAGTTTTTGCACGCTGCTTTGGATTTGTTTATGGTCGACTTTATACGGTATTTATTATTATAAAGATTTACAAAAAGAATTTGTCCAATAATATTTTTCATTTAGAATATCTTATTCCTGTATTTTTTACGGTAAATTTTAATCATTATTAATCTTTAAAAACTCGAAAACACAACAGAGAAAACGGAGGTTATGATAAACAGATCGGAATCACTTGTCATAGTTGCCAGTGCAAATCAATGTTTTACATATTTCTTACGAAATTCTAGCCAAAGAAAATGATTAAACAAAAATTGACACCTATCTTTACAATTAAAAAGAACACAGAACATATTTGCGTTCAAAAATCAATTTAAATTTGTTGTTTTTCTCCTTAACGTTTAACTGTCGGCAACCATGTCGATTATAAGGGATACGATATTCTCCCGCAGGTAACGTTAAACTTTATCGGTTAGTAAGGGATTCCGTTATTACCTCGTAACTGCGCATGCCCGAAATAAGCGATAAAGTAAAAAGGCATCAAAATTATAGGTGCAAAAGGTCCCTATTGTCATAATCTCGACAAAGAATCTAAAAAATGTTTTAAAGAAACCGGAGTTCTAGCCAGGTGATCACATGTGACCAATAGCTTATTCTTATTTCTTATCTTATGTTACTTCCTATATAAACCCAACTTTAATCTTGTCCAAGTATTTTTTGCCTGATTTATTGAATCTGCTGGTTGCGCCGGGGGTGGCTCATCTCTTAAGCCCTATGCCCACCAACGCCTGCCCATGCAGGGTTTTTTGACGCAAGGGGTTTTTTGAAGCGCGCCTGTCGACCTTGAAAATGAAGGGTGAAAAGTTGCATGCCTTTTCTGTCCACACCTATGCATCTTTTTCACACAGAATAATAATAGGTTAAATCTGGTGGATTTTCTGGTTTCAAATATTGATCAATAAATGTCTTGGGGTCTGAACTAAAAGAAGTATATTAAATTGTCGCTAGATGGCGCCAGATTACATTTTACCAGAAATGTGAATAATAAAATTTTATAATTGTTATTAATATTAAAGGGCTGAAATATTATATTTTGTTCTTTAGTTTTTTAAATATGGTAATAAAACTAATAAATGAACGAACTAAAAGAAGACACAAAAAAATTCCAAGTACCTACTTCTTAAATTTTAATTTTTTGTACAATTTTAATATTAATTTTTTAGTCGCTAAAATTAAATTTTTACTAAGATATCTATCCGTAATAATTTAAACCTGTTTATTTATATGTATGTTTATTATAGGTATATCTCAATAAATTTGGTTACATCATAATTTAAATAATCTAAAATTGGATAAACTCATCCCATATTAAAGTTTTCTTTTTGTTGTTGACACATTATGGAGCTAATGAATACTACATCTTTACAACTGTACAGCTGTTCACTTTCCATACTTCCCGGCTTTTAAGTTGATACATGCATGATGACGACATTGTAAAACGGTTCATTTGCTGAATTTTTTTCAATTGGGTTTATTTTGATAGCAGGAACCAACACACAATTGTAGTTCTTGGCCTAAAAATAAAAATAAAGTTACAGATCAAGCAGAAAAACTCTAGTGTCAGTGCCCAGAGAGAATGTAAGGATATTTTTGGCCAATTAGATTAATTTACATTGACAATAGGTAGGTACACAAGATTTGTCTGTTGTTAGCATTCCGGTGAAATAATTTTTTTAAATGGGCTAAAAGGATAATAGACAATATGTTTGCTCATCTCTTGTTTATTCTTTTTGAAACTATAAATCGGAAGGTTTGTCCTAGCTATAGAGCCCCAAGTTGAGATATTGTAACTACCTATATGTTTTATAATATTAAATAGCTTAAACTGTCATTTTATAGTTAGTACCAGAGGCTAATTAATGATAGATATGGACAGTGTTGTTCAATCTCACACTGCAACAAGAGCAGCCATCAAGAGTGTTTCCAATCTATAAATTTAAATTAACTACAAGCTTTGTCTTAAGTACGACAGTCACCTCCACCTTCATACTTGGGAGGGGGGAGGGAGAAAGGGCTTAGTGGCTCAAGTCACCGCCAAGAGCGATTCAATATATCAACCTAAAGATTGAATTTTTTCCCAAAATCAAGAAAAAAACGATGGTATGTAGAATATTCTGATGTGCAAGCCCCCTCCCCTCCCAGAAACAATTACTGCATATGCCACTGGTCCGTATCTTTTTTACACAGGCTGTTGTAGCTTATTATCACAAATGCTTAGGTTACAACAGTCGGGAAAAACCTGATCTTCTCAATTTTTACAAGAAAACCAACAAAATTGAGTGAACTAATCGAAACCCAATACTAAAAAGCACTAACCAAAGCAACCCAACCACATAAACGGTAAATTGTCATAACTTTTGCCACAGCCTTAATTAGCATATAAATTAATTAAGTACTTACTATGGTCTTGGATCCACATCATTTATTTCTTGTCGAAGCAGCTCTCTCAATCACAAAAACTTTTGCAAAACAAACCAAAAAAAATGGAAATTTGACAAGAGAATGCTAAATGTAATAAAAAAAATGTTAAAAAAAAAGTCCCTAGAATTCCCCAGAAATGCGATTCTAGTGGAAAAATAGAACATGTTCTATTTTCAATGTTGGCATTCCCGCGTGCATCTAGAAATATATTTTTAATTTTTAGCACGTTTTCCCAGGATAATTCTGAAAAATAATTTATTTGCTGCACTTTCCTGGTAAAACTGTTTAAATTACTCAATTTTCTTTCATTTTATCGAAGTTTTAAAAAATATTTTAGGTTATATTAAACGTCAAAAAGATGCACGAGGTGTTGCCAACATAGGTATTTCTAGGAAATTTGGGCAAAAACGCATGCAACTTCATACATTTCTGGTGAGTTTCGTGGAAACGCGCCGGTATGAACAGGAAACGCCGAGTGCCCACCTCGGTTCAAAGCACCCTGCATGGGCACGCGTAGGTGTGCACAGGGCTTTACATTTTAAATACTCTATTTGTTTAGCTTGCCTCCTGTAAAACGTGTTAGTGCCTAAAAGCCCTTTTCTTTTTTTGTTCTTCTTTTAGGCATACTTTCAGTACAAATTTTCAAAAACAAGAGTTATGGCGTCGGGTCTTCTTTCTGACGTTATTTTTTGGACAAAATGCCTAATTGTGGCTGACGACGAAATAGGGCGATTTGTTTGAACTAATTCTGGCTGGTTCATCCACCAACGTCGCGTTCAGTTATTTCCGCGATTGCAGTATGGTGTAACAGAGAAAATTAACGTCTTTGTCGCTAACGTCCTTACAAAGTCATTTTATTTTACCGTCGGTAACCGACCACGCTTTTCTAATAAAGACTACGTCGTCAACTAAACTACTATAGTTATAAGTTAACAGACTACTAAAATTTTCACTTGATCTGACGTCGGACTGAGTCAGAAACAGTCGGAGGTCGAGAAAATGCTGCTTGGGAAGTCAGACTTGAAACACAGACTTAACGTTGTTACAATACGCTATATAAGTATAGGGTGCGCCAAAAAATATGATTATTTCTATGTTGCGGACCCGCCGCGAGAAAGGTTGCGTGGATCTGGCGCCTACGAAGCGGCTAAAAGCTTAATACGGTCAAGCGTTCTTCAGCTCAAGCTAGCTACTCGTTAGAAAGCGCATTTTGGTGGCGTTTAACCAACCTCGAAATGCATTGCAAGTGCCTATACGTCCCGTCAGAAATCCGCCGGTATCACTTAGCGGCCGACTGTTGACCGCCACCTCTGTCTGTAGGAAGGTGCACTGTTTAGGACTAGCATAACATGCAACTTAGTCATCTGATTTTAAAAATTTGAGGCTTGTTGATAAGACAAGACATGAGTTCTTGCTAATCTGGCTCAAAGCTTGAATTTTTTGATAAAGGTATTAAAGAAATAGTGTTAACAACTCGCGCCTAAACTGTGCTTTTTTTAACTCGCATTTTTAAATACCTCGCTGCGTTCGTTATTTAAACCAACGCTTGTAAAAAAAGCACTATTTTAGCCCCTAGTTGTGATCAGCACACATGATAAAAGTAAAATTAAAGAAAACTATGCGGCACTGGCCCAACTGTCTTTTTAGGGAGAAACAAAATTACCAAACGTTAGATCGAAAGTTCTCTCTGACAGTTGACGTCAATTAAAACTGTATAACCTTCGGGTGGAAAATATTGTACTGTAAGTTAAGAACATACCTCCACAAAGCCATTTTGTCAGCTGAGGATTGTTGGCGTTCTTGTACCCCAAGGCGGCGATCCAGGGGAACTCCCCCAAACGGGCCGGAACTCCTCCCACAATTCTCGAGTCGGATTTAAAACTGTAACCGCATTCGGGCGGCTTCAGAAGTTTCACCTTATTGTTTTCGTTATTATTATTTTCGTTGTTGTGGCCGGTATTTTCGTTATTGTTTTCGTTACCGTTGCCGTTGTTTACTGGAACGAACACGTCGGTGTTGCGCGGGCGAGCCGCAGGGCAGCAGACGTACGTTTGGCCCCC
The DNA here is from genome assembly GCA_963921995.1 of Oxystoma pomonae. NCBI lineage: Eukaryota > Metazoa > Arthropoda > Insecta > Coleoptera > Brentidae > Oxystoma > Oxystoma pomonae. The sequence continues at coordinate 61,985,418 of OY998171.1, forward strand.
TGGTGAAATAAAAATGAAAATTAATAAATAAAATTAAATAGTAGTTTTTCTTGTCATAAATACGATTTTATATGTATTTTTTATAGGAGGCTGCCTTTTTTACAAGCGAACGTAGTGCTTTTAGAACGAGCGCAGCGTGTAATCTAAAAACGCGAGTAAAAAAAGCAGAACTCAAATACCAGGGACTAGAACTCATGAACAGATCATTTCATTTTACAGGTTACCAGTTTTATACTACAGGTAACAATTTTTATAGTACAGGTCACCATTTTTATACTATAGATCACCATTTTTATACTACAGGTCACCATTTTTATACTACAGGTTACCATTTTTATACTACAGATCACAATTTTTATACTACATGTCACTATTTTTATACTGTAGGTCAAGGACGGCTAGGGCCACCGCGGCCTATTACGTTTTCAAATTTCGCACCATTAAGCTACATTCACATTGAATTTCGAAATTGCTTAATAAACTTTGCAATTGACATTTCTGTGTGACCATTGGGTATTTCCTCAGAAATGTACCTTATTTTCACAAAACTCAATTGTGTCGTGTCTTTATAAAATCCACACCAATAAAGAGAGGAATACTTATAATGATAGATTCAACCAAAACTTTGCCTATATTTATGTACTTTCTTTCAGCATTCTACTTTAATCTTTTAAAAAAGCTTTAAGGCTCATAATGCAGAAAATTTTAATTTTGTTTACAATGAGTTCTAGCTTACACGTTAAGATATATCATATTGAATTATTTATTGAAAGGAACTAGTGGTTAGTGCCGAAAATATAAATATAAAATTTCATTCATGCAAGACGTCATTTAGGATATGTAACTGTAAGAACTCATCATTATTTATATGTCACACCCGTTACAAAAAAATAAAAAAATTGTTTTTAACTAAACACGCAAATACAAAAATTATACGAAACTATATCATTACAACAAGTATGAAATACGCTTCGACAGTATCAAAAAAAAATGTTAGTCACCACAAGGAAATTTGAAAAAATACAGTATTTAAATACTGTGGCACCCGTTACAGGTAAATTTAAAAAAAAAATAAAACTGCTTGCAAAAATTAATTAGTCATAGTAGGCTGTGTATATTCATTGTTTGACATAATATAAAACAATTGCTTGAGTAAGTAAATAATTTGATTGACGTTTTGATTTTTCTAAAAGTATTTCACAATTTCCTCAACAGTATTTTCAAATTAAATACTCCTAAAGAGTGCTTTGAGTTCCTCTCAGTGAATGCTGGGGGACTTTTGGTATTCTATATAGCAGAGAGCCAAATAAAAGAAATCACCCCCGTTTTAGAAACGAGATGGCAAGGTCTCAGAGCCATAGATAACATACAATCCAAGCATTATTTTGAAAATGATGGGCCCAATGTTATCTTGTCAGCAGTCACCTACAAATCTGAAATTCAAAGGAACCAAATTAAAGTATTGTAACCATTTTTTAGTACTATGTTAGTACTTACTTTTTTTTCTCGTTAATTAATACTAAAATTAATAAGTTACTCCTTCCATGTAGTTACTTATTTTTTTTACTAACATAACAATGTATAAAAGTAGTTTTGGTGTATTATATAGAGCATACGTTCTCAACTGCAAAAGTCTTTAAAAAAAATCCAATATAAAAACGAATTTACTATATAACACCCGTGACACTCAATCATAACACCCGTTACAAATTGAGGATAAAGAAAATAAAAGAAGTAAAAATTAATAAAACTCAAAATATATTAAACCTCTTTGGTGGCGTTTTCTGCTATACACTAAGATCAAAAAATATATTAGTTGCTATGCTAACTTTTATGAAAAGTAAACCTAACTATATCAATGTCGAAAAAACGTAAAAAACAAAATAACACCCGTTACATGTATTCGATTCCCTAAAATACATTGTTCTGGTGATTCCTAGTGAGTTTTTTTACATAAAGATTTTCATCTGTCAAGACCACATGAGTTAATTCGAGTTTTGTTGTAATAACTTATCAACATCAAACATAAAATTGGATGTCAAAAACATAAAACGTAACACCCGTTAAAATGGAATTACCCCATTTAGATTACCAATTTTTACGGTTTTTTTCATAAAAATATGATTTTTTTAAGAAAAGTAGTTTATTTAAGTGTTTTGAGCAGCGTAATCGGTGTGATGCATTATCGTTCATGAAAAGTCACCAAAAAAGTGGAGAAACCGAGACTCAAAAGTTTGGATTTGAACTCATTTACAGACAAAGTGTCGCCCAGGGATTCTGCTGAATTGCGTTACAATCACAGACCTAAAAACCATAGACCTTCAATCCCATTCATAAATTCTTATTTGTTTTACCCACAAGCTAGCCTGTGTGCCAAAAAAGGACAGAATGATTTTCAGAACGTTCCTCGGCAACACTGCGGTAAAACATATGTATGTTTGTAGACGTATGTCCTAGATACATCCATTTGTTTTACATACTCTACCAGTAGCGGCGAAAAATTAATAAATATGTAAAGAATGGGTTAATTACACAAAAGCATTAATTTGTAGTTTTCACAACTAGCGGTTAAAAGAGCGTTTTTTTACGAGCATTGACTTAAAATAACGAGCGCGGCGAGTGATTTAAAAAAAACGAGTTTTTTTTTGCAACGGTAACCATGCTTTTGTAATTTACTGACACTTTACAGACGTCTTTTGGATGAAGTTATAAAAACCCACCCCCTTTCTTGTCACCCTTTCAGAAACCCGCCACCAATTTAATTGTGTCATGTTGTTAAATACTTTTTTAAGTGCTAATGGTGAGTAAAAGTGATTAAGGTAATTTTAATAATTATTGTAAAATTTGCTGGTGCAATACCAAAAAAAAAATAAAAATTACAAGATAACTTTAGTGCAAGGTTGAGGGCAATAGTTGTTAAATAGTCTTTTTTATCAACTGAAGGAAAAAGGCAAAACCTGATGTTTAAATTAAATCCCTGATGAAATATACTAAATCACTTGCATAATTATAAGTTTCAAATATGTCATATAAAATATGTTAAGATAAAAGTAAAAATATAATAAAATACCTACTCTTTTTTTAAAACTAATATTCAATTAAAGCTTTGAGAATTAAAATATTTTACTATACTATAACATACTTGAAACCCTTAGGTCTGTGGTCAGGTAACTGCTTTTCTAAATTTAGGACTAAAATACCAAAATACCACAATAAAACATAATAATATTTTGATATATTATTTTTGCCTTTGTTAAGAAATTATAGCCTTGAGCACATCTGCACAGAGGGTATATAAACATGGTGCTAGTCCTAACAACAAATCATATTGAAAAAAACAGCGTAATTATGCAGTATATGGTTTTCTACCATTTTTGATTTTTTATGGGGGCACCTACTAGAGGGTCCCTAGGACCCCAAATCCGCCGGCACCGGTTGTTTGTTTTTAATTTTTTTTGCTTTTTTATAAAATAAAATAACCCAATCCAACACAGCCCAACTCAACCTAACCCAACCCAACACAAAACAAAAAAAAAATACATTACACCCTTTTTTCTCTTAAAAAAACCTGTCGTCGGCGGATTTGGGGTCCTAGGGACCCTAGTAGGTGCCTCTATAAAGAATTTTTCATAAAAAATCAAAAATGGTAGATAATCGTATAATGCATAATTACCAAAAACAGTAATAGCAATAATTGAAAATAGGTGAAGGACGACACTGACCGGTAATTATCACAACAAAACTACAGCTGATTTTGACATTTACCTTTGAAATAAAATCCCTTGATTTGGCTGTTCCAATCGTTTACACACGATGCACTCCCGCACCATCCTATAGTTTTTAACGTCACAAGTTTATAAAAAACACAAAAACCATACAAAACGTTTCGAAATCAGAAATATTTGGACACGGTCGGTATGCAACGCTGCAAAACATATATAATGAATGCAAACCAACAGGTAGTGCGCAGAAGACGGCAAGGTATTGCGATTTGCCAGTTCTTGTTTAGGGATCGTTGGGAGTATTGGAAAAAATATGGGCTTTTTATTTTTTATGAATTTATTTTTTATCTTTGGTTTTGTAATTATAGTTTTTAAATAAATAAACATTGTTTCCATGATATTTTTGAATATAACTGCTTATAGTGGTAAAAAAGCACCAAGATTTTCATGAAATTTCGGAACCAACAAGAAAGTAACCTCAAGTTGGCAACAAGGCTTCATCCTACTATGCTGTCATCATTTGGGGAATACGAGCTTATATACTACATATATGTAATAATTTAAATATCGCATACTGGCTCAGACACATTGTATCTTTTTTTCTCCTGCTCTTTGTGTGTGATTTAGGATGACTACAAATATTTTTTTGGATTTATATAAAGAGAAAGAGAACGCCTAATTCCGGCGATACGTTTTGCGAGATACATTGTTATTGTAGGAGCCGGGGCATTAGCATAGCATTCATGGTCTAATGGTGTAGGTCTGTGGTTAAAATAATCCAATCCTGTTTTTCGAGTTTAATTTTTTACTTTTACTTTTTTTTACCTTAAAATGTTATATTCTCGCTTCGAGCTTGCACTCGGCAAGCTCCTTGACCAAATTCCAATTTTGCTTTCGCTTAAGCAAACCCCAAATTTTCTATAGGGATATTTTGCAACGTTTATTTGACACCTCGTAGTGGTTGTGGTAATTACTGCGTCAGCGCAATAGATAAACGTCATTCCGTTAATAGACACTACTAGAGACATAAAGCTATTTGTAACTCATCGCGTTATACGTATCCGCATCTAGCGAGAACCAAGTACATTGATTGGTCAGAAACTTGCAGCACGTTCGAAAAGAGCAGATATATGCTAATTTAAGGTGTTTCTGAACGCAATAGGTGCTGAGATACGATACGTGTGCCGTAACGATACGTGATACCTAACGCATCTCAACACCTATCGCGTTCAAGAACACCTTAGATTAGCATATATCTGCTCTTTTCGAACGTGGTACAAGTTTCTGATCAATTAATGTGCTTGGTTCTCGTTAGATGCGGATACGTATACCGCGATGAGTTACTTAAAGTTAATTTTCAGTTTTATCAGCATTCGTATCCTTATCTCTATCGAGTCGACCAATCAAGCAGGTGCACTCTTTAAATCATGAACACGTGACAGCTCCAGCTGAATAAATGCACGAAAACCTCGTTAGATACGATAACGGAGTCGTAACGTTACGACCGTCCCTGCATACGAAACGATGTTATGACGCATTTGATCAGCTGGAGCTGTCACGCATTCGCCATTAATTTAAAAGTACACCTCCTCGATAGGTCGACTCGATAGAAATAAGGATACGAATACCGTTAAACCCGAAAATTAACTTTAAGTGTCTAATTAACCACTTCCACTGCCGTAAGCTACGAATCCATTTCGTTGTGGTTGTGGTTATGTTTCTGGTTAATTTTAGAGAATTTTGGCGCAATTAATTTTAAAAATAATAAAATATTACCAAGTTCCAACATACAAAACACTTGTTTGAAAGTTTGAGACAATGATGTGTTTGAAATTAACTCTGTGTTTCGGACTTCCATTGTCTATATTTTATTTATACACGACGTTTCGATCAGAGATTGTACTGATCGAAACGTCGTGTATAAATAAAATATAGACAATGGAAGTCCGAAACACAGAGTTAATTTCATACAAAACACTTATTTTGTAAAATTAAGGCAAATTTTTTATTTTTTCTCATGTCTAAATTTTTGTACAGGGTGGTCCAAATTCGAGGGGCCTCTATAGCTTTGGGCTTTTGCAGCATAGTTAGCCCAAGAGAAGTAGAAAACTAAAAACCGCATTGCGATATGTCACAGCGTTTCTGAGCTACAGGGTGATTCTCAAAAATGTGCATTTCTAAAAACCCTCTACTACATTTTTATTTGTATAGATAGAGATTTTCATTAAAAACATTTTTTGAAGATTTTTTAAGGATAAATCTACCTGTTTCACCGATTTTGTCTTAAAGCCTTTAGTTCACGAGATATAACACAAAGTTAAATTTTTTTAAATGGAATACCCCAATTTAAAAAAAAAATAGTTTTGTAATCAAATTTCCTGTTAAACGATGTATCATACACCTATTTTTTTTAAGTAGTTAAACAGATATCTGCAATTTTTAATAATTACCATAGTAGGCTGTGTTTAACTCTGACCTATGCAGTTTTAGGGTATCTATCTAGGTAGCTATGATGAAATAAAAACAATTGCCATGATAAACGAGCCCAAGTGTCAAAAGTAGCGTCTTCGCCAAGATATAAAAATGTTTGAAAACTTTCAAAAGTACGACATGATAAAATGTTATATTGAAAGTAACGAAAATCGACAGACGGCGTTAAATCTATATTTCTAGAGATATCCAGAAAGAAGGCAACCTAGCTCAAAAATATTTTTGAAGCAAAACGTCATCTACAAGAATACGGATCCTTTACAAAACCGCGGCCTAGGACGTATAGAAGCCTAGCCAGAGATAGAGAGTTGGAAGAACCAACGGTTCTAGGAGAAATAGAAATTAACCCGAATACCTCCACCAGGGCTATGGAGAGAAAATTACGGCAACGAGATTTTGCTTCAAGACGTGCATTTTGCAGGTGGTACCTAAATAAAAGCCAAGAAGACCCCGATTTTGCCAGAAAAGATATTTGGACGAATGAGGCAACGATTTCTAGTGATGAAATATTCACCAGATATAACTGCTATTACTGGAAATAGCAAAATCCCCATATTATGGTGGAACAAGCGAATCAGGGAAGGTTCAGTTTTAAGTTATGGGCGGGCATCTACAGAGGACAAATTATTGGGCCATATATTTTTGATGGAAATTTAAATGCAGAAAGATACCAACAAATTTAAGAAGAGCAGGTGATTCCGTTTATCGACAATTTGCCACTTCAGCAAAATAATGAGCTATACTTTCAACATGACGGTGCATCTCCTCACAATGCACGAGCCATTACTAATTTGCTAAATATTGTGTTTGCCGAAAACTGGATCGGAAATAAAGGTCCTATATATTGGCCCCCCAGGTCTCCAGACCTGACCCCTTGCGACTTCTTTTTGTGGGGGAGAGTCAAAGACCTTGTATTTCGAAATTGCCCTAGAAGGGAATTGGAAGAGGCACTTCGTACTGCATTCAGGCAGCTTCGTGCGGTAGAACTTCTTAATGCAGAAAATAGCGTCAAGAGAAGATGTAGGATATGTTTACAAGAAAACGGCCGTCAATTTGAGCTTTTGTTTTAGAATTAAAGAAAATTGTTAGATGTAGATTTTAGGTGTTACATAGTTTAGTTAATAAAAATTTTAAATAAAAACTTTTAATAATTTTATTTTTGTTTATTATTTTAGGGTTGGTAATTATAGTAAACTAGAAGTTAAAGTTCGAGGTTGCTGTGTCTCCTCGTGTCGTAGCCAACTTGATTTTGTATGAAAAAAAAACAATAAAATTTTATTTACACATTTAGGGCGCGCACAGCGCCTACTATGGTAAATATCAAAATATGCAAATATCTTTTAAACTATTTAATAAAAATAGGGGTATGGTGCATCGTTCGACCGGAAATTTTATTAAGGCTTTAAGAGAAAATCGGTGAAACAGGTAGATTTATCTTTAAAAAATCTTAGATATGTTTTTAATGAAAATCTCTATCTTTACAAATAAAAAAGTTGTAGAAGGCCTTTAAAATCGCACATTTTTGAGAATCACCCTGTAGGTCAGGAACGCTTTGACATATTGCAATGCGGTTTTTAGTTTTCGACTTCTGTTGAAAATCGAGCCCGTAACATGTATAATAGTTTTGGGCTAACTATGCTGCAAAAGCCCAAAGCTATAGAGGCCCCTCAAATTTGGACCAACCTGTACAAGTGACAGTTTTTAATGTGTCCAAAAACTCTGGTAAAATCGATGAGTGGTAGTGGTAGTGGTTGTTGAACACTACTACAGCGGCTGTCAAAGTTGTCAAAATTTTAAGCGATCCAAAATTTCCCTTGTGTAAATGGTTCGCGGGAACTAATATGTTAAGCGTATGATAAGCACGTTCAAAATTCAATATAACTGTAGCTTTACGATACTGTTCGTTAATCAAAGGATTTGTTCTTTGCAGTGATTATTTTAAAAAAAAATGAAAACAAAATTAACTCTAGGTTTTTCATTTTTTCAGATTTTTATTTGATAATAATATGCTATTAAATAATAGGTAATAATGAGCATCCATTTGTAGTAGGTATGCATGCACGCCTACATGTACGAAAATAGATTCTGATTAATATATTAAAATTTGTGGTTTACCACATATAAAAAAGTGTCTTCCAATGTATTTTTTTAAATTAATATCATTGGGTTATTGGCGACAGGAATATACAGGGTGTTATGGAAATCGTCTCATATATTATTATAATTATAAAAAAAACATTTATAACACGGAGGTCAGAACTCCTAATGTACCTATTTCTCTTTTTGTGGCATCAACGGACCCTGCACACCCCGTATTTGGTCTCGCAAGCCACCCCCGGCTCCAGGCAGTTTCACAGACATGTTACTTAATAGTGTCCTATATTTACACGGAAAAAAAATACATAGTATTTTTTACTATTTTGTCTTTTCAAGAAATTATTTTAAGTTTAATTGGTTTATTTTAAAAATTAATACCGGAGATGGTTATTTTTGTGGAAATAATATTTAGATTTTTAAAACAAAAACACAATTTTTAAACTGCTGTTCTTAACATACAGTACTTAAAATAAAACATATTAACTTTTAAAATATTACATCCTTAGAAGTAAAATCTACTTAAGTATATTTTTATATTAGTTTCAAAATATTGGATAGGGGTCCAATATAGTTATATAAAATGTATTAGTTTTTGAAATAATTATTTTTAAATTCAAAATATTTTTTTTCGTGTAGAAAGTACTCATCCTTTTCAAAATCTACAACATTGCAAAGGGGAACGCATTACGCGGTATAACGAACACGCTAAGGGTATTTAATCTTACCTTGGAAATTATGCACACTGAAAACTCCTAAATGTAGTAGAGCGTTAACAGACCATCAAAATTTGTGATACCGTAGGCAAAAACGTTGATTTTCCTCCCGTATCAAAAAATAACCGAACCGAAATAGTTACTTACGGAGGCTTAACATGACCCGCTCGGTTATTTTTTGCAACCAACCAGATTTATTTCTGTGCAGTAGCTGCAGCTGGTAGGTGATAAATCGTTTTTTAGACCTTACACTTGGTCAAAACTCCCCATATTATATGGGGATAAAGTTCTTTCTTTAACAAACTGAAAAGCGAGTTTTCTTCAAAAAGAAAAACGAATTTATTAGAAAAACTAAAGAACTCTTAGTAAATACTGCACATTATTATGTGGAAGAATGCCCTTTTTGTTTCTTTTTTTTAAAATTTGATTTGACTCTGCCTTTGTTGAGTGTCTTATTTGCTGTTTTTTTTCTATTTTTTTTGTTAGTAGTACTTAATAACTATGTGTTCATTTAAAATAGTTATGACATTATGTTTTATTTTATTTCTAGCATTATTTTTGACTAGTCTGGACAATTCTGTCTTTTAGATGAATAAAGAAATTTGAATTTGAATTTGAGTCATACCAATATGATATGGGGGACTATTAAAATCGTGAAATTTTGACTTTTCTTAATTTTTTCAAAAGTGAATTACTAAGGTTCCGAAACACCTTAATCGACGAAAAAAAAAGTTGTCTCGGTCTGTTGTATGTCTGTATACAGGATAACTCAAGAACGCCTTAATCGATTTTAACGAAATTTGGTAAAAAAATCCTCTATCGGCTGACCATGAACTGATTAACTTTTGGGTAGGGTGGTGGGGGGTTGAACGGGGGAAAAGGGTGATAAAATATTTTTAAAAAATTGTAACTTGGAACTTGGAACAAAAGCAAGTAGCGATATACAGTTTTCAGATTTAAGTTTCCATGAATATGGACTACAAATTTTGTTATAAAGTTCAAATTCGTGGGAGCTTTAATTTCCAAGTTATTTGAAAAAACGTTAAAATATATTTTTTTCAAATCATAACTTTAGAAGTAAAGCAGCTATTGATATGCCGTTTTCAGATTTTGGGTTTCGTAAATATTACTGAAAAATTTTGTTATAAGGTTCAAATCTTTCAAAGCTACAGTTTTCGAGATGATTTCATTTCCTTTCAACATAAAATAATTGATTGTATGAGTGTGTGGTGGACTCTCCGTGCTTTCTAGCACCAATTTTTTGCTAGGTTTTCAATTTTTTTGTGAAAGTGAATTTACAAAAACAGGAATTGTGGTTTTATTTCCTATTCTATTTACATTGGTAGTTTGTATGTGGGCAAAAAAATACGGTTACGGTAATTTATGTTTGTGGTTTGCAAACTCTTTTTAGCATCTCAATTACGGTAATACAGTAAGCAAATAAAGTGGCGATAAATTAGTGGTTTATTAACTCTCTAGTATATGGTACGCACCACCGGTATCTCCAGTTGGGGGTCTGGCAAGGCACCCCCGAGTTCTGGCAGTTTATTTTTAAAATTAAAACGCATAAAACAATTGCGCTAGTTTCACAAACCTGTTACTTAATAGACACAAGTTAATTTTCAGTTTTATCAGCATTCGTATCCTTTGCTATGTTTTCATGGAATTGAATTCGTTTTCAATATGTTTTGAAAACTTTTTTTTCATGAGTTTTCATGACAGGTTTTTAAATCGATTTTGAATCGATTTGAAAACGGTTTTCAAATGTTGATATTTGGCAGCTGACATATGTCATAGTTGTCAAATATTCATTTTTGAGTTTTGGTACTTTTTTTTAAAATGTATTTTATTCCAAAGGTAATTATGCATGAAAAATTCTTTATGGGGGCACCTACTAGGGTCCCTAGGACCCCAAATCCGCCTGCGGCCGTTGGTTTTTTTTTTAATTTTTTTTTTGTTTTTTTTTAAATTTTCTTTCACTAAAACAACCCGATCCAACACAGTCCATCCCAACCTAATCCAACCCAACCCAAAACAATAAAAAAAACACATTACAACCCCCCCCCCCAGGCACCCTTTTTTCTCTTAAAAAAATTAAAAAAAAAATCGGGCGCAGGCGGATTTGAGACCCTAGTAGGTGCCCCCATAAAGAATTTTTCATAGAAAATCAAAAATGGCAGAAAACCGTATACTGCATAATTACCTATTCAAAAGATGATGTTGGCCCTTGCCACACATGTTTTTTAAATTTTAATTACTACTCTATTTGCAAGTGGAAGTGAAGAAAGAAATGCTGGACTGGCATATGTGCATAGCACATACACTTTTGAGCCAAATATTTCTTTTATTTTCCATAATTAATTTTTTTAAAATCTTTAAATAAACAAATCTTTAGTTATTTAGTAAGGTTATGTTATTAATCTTCTTTTTTCTATACACTCTACCAAATTTTAGAATGCCGGTTCCACAGTTTCACTTTTATTTCTCTCTCTCTCTCAAAAAGAGTGAGAGCAATAAAATATAAATTGGCGGCTGTCTGGTAATCCGACGCAATACGCATGTGTAAACTCAATCCCTGTTTTCATGGAAAATCGGTATTTCGATCTCAATACGATCTTGATCCAACCTTAAAAATTTTCAGGGTCGGATCTAGATTGAAATCGATTTGAATACTGGAAAAACAGGCGTTTTCATGGACGGTATCGGATTGAAATCGTTTTCAGAACGAACTCAATTCCCATGAAAACGTAGCACTTATCTCTATCGAGTCGACCAATCAAGCAGGTGCACTTTTAAAATCACGGCGAATGCGCGACAGCTCCAGCTGATTAAATGCACGAAAACCTCGTTAGGTACGATAAGGGAGTCGTAAGGTTACGACCGTCCCTGCATGCGAAACGATGTTTTGACGCATTTGATCAGCTGGAGCTGTCACGCATTCGCCATTAGTTTAAAAGTACACGAATGCCGATAAACCCGAAAATTAACCTTAAGTGTCTATTAGCGTCCTATATTTAAGATTAATTAATTCCCTTCAATCTACAATCAACATTGCAAAGGCGAACCCATTACCCGGTATAACAAACTCGCTAAGGGTAATACAAGGGCGGATCCAGCTTTTTAGTAAGAGGGGTGGAGGGGGTTACATCAGTGGCGTAAAGGGAAGCGGACATATTTTCTCCCTCGCAAGACAAGCAAAAAAAGATGCAAAAAAGCCAAAAATTTTACTTAAAAAATGGAATTACAAAATAAATTTTCCTCTCCTGTCTTCTCGTGAAACGATTAATTAATTCCTTCACCTCTGGACATAACCGCTTTTGAACGTCGTTTATTATGGAATCTAGAAGAGGGATGACGCTCCTGCGAAAATAATATTACCGACAGCGTTCGTTTTAGTTTTGCACGACGCGACGCCGTAAAATAACAGTGTTTTTAATTTGCAGAAGTGCACTACGTCACTCTTTTTTATTCCACAATAGTTTTTACGTGTGTTGTGAGAATTTTACATAAAATTTCGGAAAGTGACTAGATATGATGTCCAAGTTAAAGGATTTTTGTTATTTAGATATTAAGAAAAAACATGTAAACCGCCCTGGATCCGCCCTTGCTTACCTTGGAAATCACACTGCTTCAAAACTCTTAAAAACTGATCAAGTCTTGATAAGATTTTAAGAGATTTTATTGGTTTGAAGAGACTTGACCTGGCAGAAATGTATGCCACATGAAAACTGACAATTCTTATGATGTTTCATAAGATTTCAAAAGATCCTAAACACAATTTTATGTTTAGATGTTTTACAATAAGTGTTTGACTCATTTTGTCCAAGATATTTAATGAAACACTAATCAGATATGATGTCTGTTTCACAGGCCTATCAATCAATTTTAATATGGATTCGTTTAAAATCTGAAAATTGATGAATGTGAATCTTGTTTCTCTTAAAATCTGCTAAAAACATGTGAATTTTTTCATATAAACTTAAGACATCTGATGGAGGTTGGGTCTTTTGAAAACTGCTCAAAACTGCTGAAAACATGGGCACTCACTTATTAACTTTATTTTATATTTCCATTAAAATCTACTCAAAACTGCTAGAAACATTTATCAACTTGTTTCTCTTAAAATCTGCTCAAAACGGCTAAAAACATGTGGATTTTCTCATGTAATCTTGTGAAATCTGATGGTGGGTGGGTCTTCTAAAAACTTCTGAAAACATGTGTATTCTCATAAACTCAACCTTGTAAAATCTTATTAACTTTAAATTATATTTTTGTTAAAATCTGCTGAAACCTTAACAAAACCAGTGGAAGCAGAGTTTTTAAAATACTGGTGAAATCTTATCAACTCTTACCATAAATTCTTTTAAAAACTTTTCAAAACTCCTAAAAAACGGATGACAGTGCTTATGCAATACTTATGATGTTTGACGAGTTTTGAATCTCTTCCCAACATTGAAAGTTCGTGAGATTTCACCTGAAAGTGGTGTTTCATAAACCGCATGAAATACCGACCAGAACTCGTGAACTTTCACTAGGTTTTTTTATGGGTTTTGATGCGGTATTTTCAGCAGGGAAGGGACCCTCGGTTCCTGATAGGTGATTCTAAAAAATAAAACGCCTAAAAACGAGAAATAACTTGATGCTAGTTTTACAGAACTGTTACTTATTAGTGTCCTAAATTTAAGATGAAGTAATTACCTTCAATCTACAACATGGTAAATGAAAACGTATTACCCGGCATCTTACCTTGGAAATTACACTAAAAACTCCTAATATACTTTTTTTTTGGGGCTTCCCTAATAACACATGGTCGTTTATAAAACGTTTTTAAAACGTCCCAGTCGAACTTATCGTACGTCCCGAGGACGTACTCTTGGGGACCTATATGTCTTAAAGACGTTTTTAAGACGTCTCGGGGACGATTTTGTGCAGTCCTAGGACGTCTCGGGGACATCCATCCAGAACCTTTTTTGAAGGTTTAAAAACTCTTTTTGGACGTCCCTAAATTATCATTTTTTTCCTGCTTTTATTAGGAAGATCTCGGACTTTTTTAAGACGTACTCGGAACGGTCTTAGAACCTAAAAAGAATTTCCCAGGACACAAAAAATACGTCCCTTGGACTTCCCTCAGGTACCTTTTAAAGTTTTTAAAAGAGGTTATTAAAACGTGTTAAAAAAGTCTATTGAAGTTTTTAAAAGAAGTTTTTAAAACGTTTTAAAGTTCCAATTGGACTTACCGGACGCCCCAGGGACGTACTCTTGGGGACCTAAATGTCTGAAAGATGTTTTAATGACGTCTCGGATACGTCTATCTGTCTTACACCTTGGGACGTCCACTGAGAACGTTTTTTGCACATCTTAAGATGGTTTTAGACACGACATTAAGAAACGTTTTTTAAACTGTATCTGTAACTTTCTAATAAAATATCTTGCCACAAAAATGTCTTTAAACAGATTATAGACGATCAGCTGTACCAAATCATATTTCTATGTTGTACGCCCATTTTGATCAAATTAAATAAAAACACAAGCTAACTTCTCAACGCTGTTTGAACTTTGAAGTAACACCCTCCAGTGTAAAAATTCTAAAAGATTCTAAGAGATCCCCGTTTCCTGGCAGTTGATTTTTTTAAATAAAACGCATAAAAACGAGAAAAAATTTGGCGCTAGTTTTACAGACATTTACCCTTCAATCTACAACATTGCAAAGAGGACTGCATTACCCGGTATAAAAAACCCGGTAAGGGTAATCTTACCTTGGAAATCACACTGAAAACTCCTAATGTAGTTCTTTTTTTGCGGCGTCAACGGACCTTGCGTCAACAAGTTCACAATTTCCGCGCACAGTTTTACTGGTACGCACACCCCGTATCGGGAGTCGGGGGTCTCGCAAGGGACCCCCGGCTCCTGGCAGTTGATTTTAAAAATTAAAACGCACAAAAACGAGAAAAACCGTAACGCTAGTTTCACAGACATGTTGCTTATTTTCACTGGAAGATGTAAATAATAATAAAAATTTATAAATACAAAATTACGAGATTTATACTAAATAAGGATCGGTGGTAACCTTCGTAACACTGTGGTCTTTGGGATTCAAGCTTATAATAGTGTAAATTATTTTGCGTTAAGAGCAGAGCGATGAATGATGGAATGTAGTACGGAAGGCGACGACAAGAAATTTTTTTAATCGGCAAAGAAATTTTTTTGGATAAAATCGAAAAGGATTTGGTGAGGACAAATAAAAAAAACAATGAATAGCGAGAATTTTTTCAAAAAAGGTAGTGTCAACCGTAGACTCGAGTATCGTACTCATTAGTAATTGAAATAGAAAGAAATTAAATAATATATACAGTACCTTTGTTTTGAAGAAAGGTAGTGGAAAAATAAACGTTTAATGAATGACCAAGCGTGGTGAAGACAAAACAACCTGCTGCCACAGGAAAGCCTGATCTGCTACACAGACGGATCAAAAACTCACGAAGGCAGTGGGTCAGGAATATTCGAGGGGAGACCTAGGAGAGATCTGCATTTCTTACTGGGATTTTAACCGACAGTCTTCCAAGCAGAAATCTAGAGTGTGCAAGAGAGAATAATAGAATGGAATACTGCGGTCAAACTATATCCCACATAACAATTTGTCATCCTTAGCATGTGCATAGAATATCCTCAAGAAGAAAAGGGATATGCTAAGGATATTCTAAATTAACTAAGAATAGGTTACGTTCCGCCCTAATCACATGCTATGCAGGTTCTTAGGATGTGCTAATAAATATTCTTATCAGATGATTGCCATGTGCTTAGCACATATGGCAACGGGTCAACTTTAGCACCGTTGTCTCTAATTCTTTGCATGTGTTAAAGATGTACTCAAAAGGACCTGTTCAAATGGTACATTCATAGCATTTGCTATGGATTACGCAAATAAAATAATAGTATGTACCAAGCATATGCTAAAGATGTGTTCAAAAAGACATCCTCAAAAGGAGGTTTAACGCATATGCTATGCATGTAAATGTTCTTTCATTGCTATGTGGGATCTATATACTCAGATAGCAATGCAGCCCTTAGGGCGCTTATGTCACCTCAAAGCTAGTATGGGAATGTCTTGTTAAAATAATGAAACTGGCGGAACATAATAAAGTAAAATTAGTGTGGGTGCCTGGACATAGAGGTATCCAAGGCAATGAAAGGCTGACGAACTTGCAAGACAAGGATCGTCAGAAAAATATATTGGACCGGAGCCAGCCCCGAGGGTACCAAAATGAAGTATAGGGTCCCAGGTCAAACTCTGGATAAGGGAAAAACACGAAAGCCACTGGCTAGAAAGACAGGGGCTAAGACACAGCAGAGCCTTTGTCAAAGGCCTGAATGCCAAACTCATGAAAGACCTAGTAAGTTATAGTAGGATGCAAGTGAGAACTATAATAGGAATCATGACCGGCCATATGACGGTTAAAGTTCAGCTAAACAACATGGACCTGTATCACGGAGACCTGAGCTGCAGACCATGCATTCAGGAATCAGAATTTAAGGCACTGGATCGCAAAAGGCCGGTAATATTTGGGGAAGTTGAACTAGACCCAATATCGACTGGGGACTACTTCATTAAGGACCTGTACAAATTTGCACAGGGGACAAAATTAATGGAGTGGTTAGCCTAGGAACCAAGAGAGTCTACAATAAGCCAGTAGGGGCTGTAGTGTAGCGACTGTGGCTTGCCACCAGACAGGTTAGAGTCACGATCGAGGGGTTTTAGTCGGTAGGAATCCAACACTACCCGGGCTCTCCTGGTAGAGGAGAAATGACTCTGGCAGGAAACTAGTTCGGGCGTTTTATGTATGATTTCCCCTTGAGACCCTTGAAAAAAAAATGACCAAGCGCTTCCGGAAAGAAATTGCAGAATACAATGCAATTGCTTGCTGCTCTGTCATTCGCTATAAAAAACGTTTTTTGTTATAGAAAAATGAAACAATATTTTCTTTTTTTGATTGTGAGTACAGTCAATGTCTGGTTCTAGTGGATTTTTCTTTTTCTCTTTTTGGTGTGGTTGAGCAGACCATTTTAACATAACTGTATCGCCTCCCCCATTATAGACTACTGTTGATTAAAATTTTGCGGTACGGTAGAATCAGAATTACCTAACTCAAAATGTTTCACGTCAAAACTGAGAAAATCTGTAATAAGGTCAAAAAGCCTTTCCCTTCAAAAACTAAAAAACCTAAAACTTAAAAAAAGAAACCAAGAAGTGTAATAGTAGTTTACATAACGAGCCGCAGGCAAGTGTCTTAATTTATCTGAGCGTGTAATGGCCGTAACATGCGAGTTGGTGTACTATATATACTTTAATTACGACCGATGAAAATGTCATCATAAATACGGGGTTCCTAAGCAAATCCTTAGGGGGCCAAGCAGCCGTGTATAAGACGCAGACAAACGGAAAAGCACATTAGGCAGAAAAGGATGGGCATGGGGCGATGTTGTCACTACATCTTACACGTAGTAAATCCATTCCAGGTTGTTGTTTTCTAATGTTTTCCATTTTCATACCTTTAGGACTGGAATCAAAAATTGTTTTTGTTCGACTTTAATACCAAACTGATGAAAGATATCTTAAAAAAAAATATTTTTCGGCATTTAATTTTGTAACCATTGTCCTTACGCACTGTTTACAGGCTGGGGACTGAGATACATGCAAATGCCTAACCTAAAGCGTTCATACACGGCCGGAGAAATCGACTGAGCTATTTCCGTAGAAACTTTATCAAGCAAATAGGACAGGTTGACGCCTTCGAACGTCCAACCCGGGTTTTGCACTTTGATTCGAAATCAAAAAGGAGGAACAGTCAGATGTGGGGCCGAGCACAAATTACGTAACGGTGATTTTACCAATTTTTGACCCCCTCCCTATGTAATGTTTTGTAACGGTTTGGCATGCCACTCCCCTAATATTACGTAACTATTTCAAGACCACTACCCCCCCCCCCCAAAAAAAACTTCACTTATTTTCATTCCAAATTTTCTTAGTTTCAAACAAATGCAAACGCTGTCGAAAACCCCCCTCCCCCCTACGTAACGTTTTGTAACCCCCCTCCCCCCTATGACCATTACGTAATTTGTGCACGGCCCCTGTAGTCCCAGTGGAGGAGGGCGAGAAAATTAATATTTTTCTTAAAAATTATACTCTTTAGACCTATTTCTTTGCGTCCCGAAATTAGCGGCGCCATTTTTATTTTGTGCTTTGTTTTTCTAACATTTTTGCGTTCGGCTAATTTAATTGAAAAAATTTTGCCTGCGGCGCCCTTTATCTTCTCACTCGAAACCAAGATCCCCCGTTTTAGGAAAACTGATTCCGTCTCTGTTTCTAAATTTTTTCGAATAAAAGTAGAGTATGACCATGGGGGAAATAATTTTTTTCTACGGTATGACGAAAATTTCGAGAAAGTTGAAGAAAAAAATAAAAAAAGTGGTAAAGCTCAAGTTTTTCGTAAAAAAAACGTTTTTTGTAAGGAAACAGAGCAAAATAAATCTTTTCACCCCTTTTTGGGTTTTACAAATATTGGCAGCCCCTTATTTTTCGCTTTTACCCTCCCGCTAGTTTTGAAGAATTGGTTCGCTACATGTTTCGAGATCATGTCATAAAACACCTCGAAAATATCAAATGTAGTGTAGGGCCAGCTTTATTTAAAATCAATAATATCGCAAGCAAAAAGCTCTGCCGGAAAAACAGCGCCGTTTATTGATTTCTTTGGCTGCTAGTGCTAGCTGCATGGTTTGGCCGTTTCCGGATAGATGTCACTAGTAGAACAGAATGGAAAGAAATTTAATTAAAAGAGAAAATATTTCTTTCTAATGTTAACAACCTCACGAGTTTATCGCTCAGTATCGTAAATAATGGACCCTGCCGCCTCCTTTAAGCAAGAAAAAGCTGTGGTTTGGACCTGAAAACATCTAATTTTTAATTAGATTAGATGGTGTGGCCGCCATCTAGCAGAATTTGCAGACATCTTGTCAACGGTTATTATTGCAACTATGATTTATGCTCACAATGAAAGAGTGGCGACAATTTTTTCTCATGAAAGCAGTCCGGAGATAATAACAAACTGGCACCATTGCTCAATATACCTGTTTCTTTTGTGCGCGCAGAACTTTCTATGCCATTTCTGTTTGATTTATTGAAATCCTATCCCTAAGGAAAATCTTAGGAACCCTGTATAAGAAATTATTAAAAATATCAAACGCGAACCAACACCGTACTCAACTAAAAAGCCTGTTAACTCCTACCGCTTCAGTGCCCTTTAGCCTATTGTGGCTGCCATTTTTATAACCAAATTGACACGTAAAACATAGATTTTCTATCAGTTTGGTGTCAATATGGCGCCGATCATAGGCTAAAGGATACTAAAACGAAAATGAGTTAACTGGCTTTTTAGTTGAGAACGGTGTTGCGCGAACACTCTAAGTCAACAACCTTCATAACCTGAAGTTTCAATGAAGTTCGATCTAAAACTTCAAAACAAATAAGGTTCCTAAAGGACTTTTCATATATATTTTTAAAAACAAAGTTTTTTTTTATTAAA
Organism: Oxystoma pomonae; assembly: GCA_963921995.1. NCBI lineage: Eukaryota > Metazoa > Arthropoda > Insecta > Coleoptera > Brentidae > Oxystoma > Oxystoma pomonae. Next base: position 62,005,017 of record OY998171.1, read on the forward strand.
AATGCGTAATATGCCGATTTATTTACGTTTAATAAATATTTATTGTCTTAAAAATATAGAAAAATGATTTTTGCGTCAATTGGTGCTCTTATAAAATAAAGTTTCATGGTTTCTCACACCATCTTGTGGTTTACGTCTAAGTTGGTCGTATTAGGTAAAAGAATCTTTCAAAATGGTTTTATTAATGTATTGTTTTGAAGTTTGTTTATTCTCTTTCTATAGGGTGGTCCAAAATAAAGGAACTTTTTTGATTGTACAGCGTGTATAAATTTTAACCATTTTCAAACATTGACAATTTATGAAAATCCAAGATGGCGGACTTTTTTAATTTCAATTTTTTTATGTGCACCAAACTAACTTTGGCTTACAACACGCACTTATTTACCCGACATTCACCAGCGATACATCAGTACACCCGCGAAAGATAAAGCACAACAACCAAAAGTTAGGTTTTTCCACCAGTGGCGTAGTGGCGTTTGCAGGGGGGTCAAAAATACCTATTTTAAAAAATGTCCGCCATCTTGAATTCCCTAAATTTTGAAGTCTTGACTTTTTAAAGTGGTTAGAGTTTTTGAAATCGGTCGAAAACATTTTAAGTTATGGACGGTCAACAAAGTCCGGGTTTTTTGGGTAATCTTTAAAGCGAAAGACGTATTAATTTGTTGTTTTCAAGGGACCGTTTACCTAGAAAAATATATTGGTAATTTTTGAATTTTTTGGAATTTTATTTTGACGAGACTATACGCAGAAATTGATGATGGGAGCATTAAAAAAAATCATAAAACAAATTATCTGTTTGAATATATGTTATTCCCATTGTTGTGTATTTAATGTTGTTGATGCTGTTTTTTCGTTTCAAAATCAGAAACCGAATAACCGGTTAGGTCGGAAAGTTGTTAATTACCTACGTGTCCTACTGTGGTTACAAAAATTGCTACAAATAAAAAGAAACACTTTTTTCTTAGTAGTAAAGGGGACAATTAGGCTGCTTCAGCGCCGTTTCTGCTATTACACTTTTTTCTTACAAATACACTGTAACTGTACACAAATTTTCTTCATATGCACCAAAGCATCATAATATTGTACTTTCATTTAAAAAAAAAATCTGTTACATTCATTGGAGACAACGATTCTCTTATTTTAACAATCACTTATTGTACACACAAATTCAAATTTGTGTTAGCATTCCAAAAAAGAAAAAAGAAAAAAAGCATAGGTAATAGTGTCTACATATTTATGTTATTAGGTCTAGCTTGTCAAATAAAAAATAAATACCTAATTACATAATCACAACTAATTACTTATACAATTTCAGAGGTAAAGTCTAGGTTATGTTACATCAGTTAAATATTAAAAAAGTAGCATTGAAACATTGGAAAATTGTTTGTTTAGAGGTACACTAAAATTTACTGGGAAGTGTGATAACTGTTGTGTTTTGCTGCTTTTTCTCTGTTTATCTTTTCTATACCACCAAGTTATAATTTAGTAAAAGGGGATTCCTCATATAAGTATGTATTTTCAGTTTGCAATAACGTGAACAATTAATAAAACCTAATGAGAAAATAAAAAAAGTAAATAATGACGTTTTCAATGGAATTTCCATAATTTTAAACACTTTAATAAATTTCAAATAAACTAAAATTGCATGACTTCAGTTACCACGAATTTTATTTTAAACGGTGATTTGAATATAAAAAACAGTAATAAGAGGATATAAACAACGTCGGTATAGAGTCTCTTTTTGTTTTCAAAACTAATCTTAAAAAAAAAAACAAAAGCCAAGAAATTGAATAAAATTATTAGAGAGTTTCCGTGCCCGGCAAAGTAAATGTTACAGTTATAGCAAAGTTTTTTTGTGGGGCCTATTGCTATTATAGAGAAGGTAAAATAAAACTATAATTAAGGATTTGGCTCAACTTTCGTTTACATGAAATATTATATTGAAAAAAAAATATTGGGAGTCTTCTATAGAACCCCCTGAGTTTGAATATAAAAGCAAAAATTTGCGGAAACGTACCGTTTACCGATAAAGAAAAAATTAAAACGGTTTTATAGATTTCACTTCTTCTCCTCAATGCAAATATGGAAATGAAAATCTGCAGAAATGCATTGTTTTCGAGAAAAATTAAAAAAAGGCCAATTTTTGTGGAAATGTGATATGAAAAAAATTGAAACGGCTCTAGATTTCACTTCTTCTCCTCAACGCAAATCTGGAAATGAAAATTCGCGAAAACGCATTGTTTTTTGAGAAAAAGTGAAAAAATAAATCTGATATAAAAAACACTAAAACAATTAATTTCCGCGGATTTTCACTTTCATACTTGCATTGAGGAGAAGAAGTGGCATCTAGAACCCTTTCATTTTTTTCAATTCACATTTCTACAAAAAGTTGACTTTTTTCACTTTTTTTCGAAAACAAAGAATTTCCGCGGATTTTAATTTTCATTTTTGCATTGAGGCGAAAAAATGGAATCTAGAGCTGTTTCTATTTTTTTCATATCGCATTTCTATAAAAAGTTTTCATTTTTTCTCAAAAACAATGCATTTCCGCAGATTTTCATTTCCATATTTGCATTGAGGAGAAGAAGTTTCAATTTTTTTCATATCACATTTCGACAAGAAGTTCAAAAACGGTACTTTTCCGCACATTTTCAATGATATAATTATATTCAGGAGAATGTTCAAATTCCAAAATAATATAATAATAATATTTATTCAAATGTATCTATAAAAAAAATATACAATCAAATGGCAAGAGTGCAGCTCAAACGGATGATTGAGCTGATTTGTACACTTATCCAGAAAAACTAAACTAAAAATTCTAAAAATGTTTTTTGAAATTACCAAAAAAAAACAAGAATGCCAAGACTTGATGTAAATTAACAAATTAAAAACTGAAAAATAATAGAAATAAAAAAAAAATCAAAATAAAAAATGTAAATTAAAAAAATACAAGGAAAAATATATATAAATAAAAAATTAAATAAAAAAAATATTTTTAAAGAAAAATGTTTGATATAAACTGAGAATACTTAAATAAGAGAAAAATTGCATTTGAAATTGCACACACAACAGGGAAAATGAGGAGACTGAGCTTTTAAGAAGTTATTTGGGTAAACCATTGTAAGTTTTAGCCAGGTCACATGTAAAAGATCGCTCAAAAATGCCAGTTTTGTGACGTGGAATAGAAACTCCTTTAAAACGTAAGTTTAATGTATTTACGTCAGTTCTAAATGTAATTTTTTTGTATAAGTATTGGGGGTATTTTTCTTTGATGACTTTATAATAAAAGCAACATTTGTATATATATCGTCTCATTTTCATGTTGACCCAACCCGTCTCATGAAGCTTAAAGCTTACTGGTCGTCTCCTTCGAATACCGTGGATAAATCTTAAGCAATACTTTTGTATTTTTTATAATCGTAATAATTTTTTTTTCAGTTTCTCTTCAAAATAATGCATTTTCGCACATTTTCATTTTTATATTTCCATTGAGGAAATCAAGTAGAAACTAAAAACGTTTTTATTTTTTCTGCCACACATTTCTAGACAAAGTTTCCATTTTTTCCATTTTTCTCGAAAACGGTGCATCTCCGAAAATTTTTAAATATCACACGCGAACACTCTTACGCAAAAAGCATATACCTACGGACTTAGAGAAAACTCTTACTAAGGGCATCGCAAAAAACAAGTAACAGCGCCTCTAGGGACTCGGTCCCGAAGCTCACGCGACAAATCGCGCCGATGACATCTATCTTAATCAATGTCCATCAATGTCATCGTTCTTTTCATGAGGTTTTTTTTGTTGAATTTTTTTAGTTTTATGTGTTCTTGGCCTTTTGTAAACTGTTACAGTAATTTGTTAGGTTTTTGTAATAAGTACATTTGGAAAACCATGCCCAAGTGTTGTGTTCCAGAGTGTCCCAGTGATCCTCTGTTTCATCGGTTTCCACACCCTAGAGATCAAGCTCTGAAACGCTGTATAGGTTTAGAGTATGCACCCGACATTTTAAACCAGAAAACTATTCAAAAATTTTACCACTAGAGTCTGAAACAGACTCTAATGGTAAGTACTGGGCAAGGTTTCTACATACCAGAGGAAAAACAGCATATTCAATAATAGAGAGTTTATAGACCACTAATTTATCGTCACCTTATTTGCTTACCGTAACTGAGATGCTAAAAAGAGATTTAAAACCACAAACATAAATTTCCAATGTAAATAGAATAGGTTTTGCTCAGAAATAAATCTGGTTGTTTAGAAAAAATACCCAAGCGGGCCCCGTTAAGCCTCCGTAATTAACGTATTCCGGTTTGGTTATTTTTGGATACGGGAGAAAAATAACCGATTTTGCCTACGGTATCACCAATTTTGATGTTAGAAAGTTTGAGACAATGATGTGTTTGAAATTAACTCTGTGTTTCGGACTTCCCTTGTCTATATTTTATTTAGACACGACGTTTCGATCATTAAAATATCTGATCGTCTTCAGGAGCAAACTAAAATCAATTCCTAAGGCTACGTACTCATATACTGTGAGAAATCACTCAATGGAAGAACGAAACACAGAGTTAATACCAATTTTTATGTCTATTAACGCTCTAATAAGACTGATAGGGCATTTATTTAGCCTATTTGTTAATTAGGTACATTTTCTTTTAGCCCATTCCGTCGAAAAATGCTTATGGGTAAAAAGTTACACCAAATTTTTTGAAACGAAGAAAACTCGAAAAAAAAGTCTTACAAGAAAATGCTGCTATTGAGGCCGGCATGGGAAGCAGAACAAATAGTTTATTAATAAATACAATAGTTTCGATATGTATACTGTTATATCTTCTTAAAAGAATAATATAATATATTATATACGACGCATTTGTTATATTTCTTAAATTTATAGTCATTAGAATCAACAATACTTTGGAAAATAAAATTAACTATTGATGAAATAGGTTTTCCAAAATAATGTTGTTTCTAATGAACTGAAATAATTGAAAAAATACCCGAATTCAAATTTCCCGGCGCCGGCGCCGCTACCCTAATTTAAGCTTTGGGACCGAGTCACTAGAGGCGCAACAGTAGCAAAAAACTTATAACAGGGCCCTAAGTCGTCAGATCGCCTTCTATACCCGTAAGTACATATTTTGTGCTCTTACGTCAACAACCTTCATAACCTGAAGTTTCAATGACTTTCTACATAAAACGTCAAAACATATAAGGTTACTAAGGGACTTTTCATATATCTTTATAAAAACAAGGTTTTTTCTTAAAAATGCGTAATATGCCAATTTAACGGGACTTATTTTTGGTTAGGTACTAAAATTATATTGGATTTATTTAGGTTTAATAAATATTTATTTTCTTTAAAAAAATAAAAGTTTCATGGCTTGTCACGCTATCTTGTGGTTTACATCTACTTTATAATTATCCTACGACCGCCATTACCATCGTGTTTAGATGGTCGTCAAATTAGTATTATTCGTTGGCCGTAGGTAAATATAATTAAGTTTGTTTTTCGTGCACACTAACCCGACCCGACACTGTCTCTTTAATTTTTTGATAACCTTTTCGTAGTATGCCCTACGTGAGAAACAAAATAATCACCAAGCATTCTCTACTTGTTTATTGAAGGACATTTTTATTTAAAAACATTAATGGTGTAAAAATAAAATGTTTTGTTTTTTTTTGTACCTATAATAATTTATTTCTATTTAAAGAAGAGTACCTATGGGTTATTTGTTATGTAATTTTAACCCATTTTTGATTTTATAATTATATGTTGTATATCCGTTATTTTACATTGTTATTGCAAACAGTTTTTTATCATGATTTATAAAAATAAATTCGAGTTTTCTGTGGAAGGTCATGGTTTTTAGATCAAGTTCAAACAAAATAAGTAGATCATTATGAATGGGGTAAACCAAACGTAATATATCGACTTTTTTACATTCTTTTAATGCCAACCTTGTCCAAAATCCGGACGGGTTATAAAAATCGACCCGGACATATCTGGGGAAATCCGGAAGGCTAAGAATCCTGCTTTTATATGATCAATTTTTCTGCGAAACGGAAAAAAGCTTCCGTTTTTAAGTATTTTTCCTTTTTTGGGCTCCCCGGACATTGCGTTAATTTTATTTTACTTTTTCAAGCTTTCGGATTGTAAAATAAGGATAATTATTTCATGGTTGTAAAGAATCTAATTCAAAAAATAGGTTAGCCAGTATGCGGCCGGATCTAAAGTGCCAAATAAATTATTTAAAAGGCAATAAAAAAAGGCCGAGCACTGGAAATGGTCCATTTACACTTAGTTTCCAGTGCTCGGTCTTTTTGGAGTAGGTATTATAATTCTGAAGTTTTCTTTGTTTAATTAGTTTATTTCAATTTTTTTTTATTTAATCATTTTAATGTTATTTATTTAGAAAGAAATTTAGGTACCTGTAGTAATAGATACCTACCATTTACCTGGTTTAATTTTGTACCTATACCTTTGTAAACGTTGCAAGATATTGTAGTACGTGTAGTACGTAGGTATTATTAAAAATAAAAAAATCACTTGTTCAATTTTTGTGCTTGTTTTACCCTCTGTAACATTTAAAAAACCAAGCTCAGACACTTTTGGAGGCCGACCGCTGGCAAATTGACGGCTGGAGAGTGGTCATTTAAGGGCCGATCTCTGGAAAAAGCGACATTTTCAGAAAAATATTTTATAGAAAAAAAAACTTTTTATCCTAGGTACTATCTGCCGTTTTCTAATGAAAGACAAAAAAGCTCGACCACTGGCGAGTTTACCCTATTGGGTTTGTGACGTAGACGCTCGCTAAGAAAGGATTTTTGAAAATTTTACCCTCAAAACGGTAAAAATAGGGGTTGAAATTTTAAAGAGATTTTCTACATCTCGGAAACGGAAAGCAGCAGAGATCTGCAAATTAATATGTTGATTCCACTAACAAAATTTTTTCGAAATTTCAACTGGGGGTGGAGAAATAGGGGTAATTCGATTTCGAAGGGGGTAAAGGGATCTTCTGTATCTTAGAAGAAAAAAGTCACAGAGGTTTAGAAATTGGTAATAAAATAGATGGACGCGTGTTTCGGCGTTTTTCTATCAACCCTTTATTAATAGGGGGGATTATACCCCATATTTGATAAACATTTTGATCTGTTAAAATATAGGTTGTAAAGGAAATAAAGTCCGGAAAATAAAGTCCGGAATCGAAAAAAATGTTTTTCTTATAACTTTCGCTATTTTTTATTACCCGCCCCCCCCCCCAACTCCATATTTAATGAAAATATTGACCGACTAAAATGTGGGTTGTGTGTCCGGAATCGAGAAAAGTGCTTTTTTTATAATTTATTATTTTTGTTACCCCTTTCCTTCCCCCCCTCCACCATGATGAAAACAATGAAATGTTAAAAAATAAGTTACCTATAAAACCGGGATCAAAGAAAGGTTTTTTTTTTAAAAAATTGCTGGAAGAATTTGGCTACATTATTTGGATTTCTGGGGAGTACATAGGCTTTATTTTGTCAAAATCGGTTCACGGGAATAAAACTTATGACCCTTTAAGGCAAAAAAAACGGGAAAAAACTAATCTACAATTTTGAACACGCGAAGAGATACAAGAGGACACAGAAAGCGACTGAATGCATTTTTAGATTCGAATATGGAGATGTTTCTAGGTAGACCTGCCGTGAGACGAAAGTGATGCCAACTTTCGATCGGAGGCCATTCGATTGGTGCTCATTTTGGCGTTCGCAGAAAACATTAATTTTTTTTTGGTTTTTCTCAAGAAAAAATAGTATTTTTTTAGATCGAGACAATCTATTAGTATGTTTTCACATCGTACTCAATTGAAACGATTGTCTTCTTTTTCTTTCATAGAGTATGTTCTCTGTTTCGACAAAGAGTGTGATATATAAAAGAACAAGATGCTTAATTTTCGATACGTTTTGAATACGATGTGAAAACATACTATATATATATATATAATAAATCTCTAGAAATTAAAAAGGATGAGAATCTCCTGAGTATTCTAAATTAGCACTAAAATAATCAAGCATATGCTAAGAATAGATTACGTTCACATGCTATGGCAGGTCCACAAAATGTTCTGATACAGATATTCTTATCAGATGCTTAACATGTACCATATCACATATTTCTTGGGATGTCGTGTGCTATTAGGAATATTGACGTTCTTTTGTAGTAGCTTCTTACAATAATAAGCACCAAATATAAGGAATAATGTTCTAGTAATTTTATATACTTAGAATGTGCTAAGGATGTATTCAAGAGGAAATACTATTGATGGCTTTTTGAGGATTTTTTGTGCACCTGCACATGCAAATTTATATTATATACATTGCATATGCCAAAGAGATGCTGTAAAGAATATCTTGTGAAGGAGTAGTAGTAGTAGTAGTAGTAGAGAAGGGGCGGCGCGAAGCCCGGCAAGTAGGCCTCCCTGGGCCCTTTCTGCCCTACTCCGAGCCTGCCCCTAATCCACCGCCTGCACCACTGGTCTGGCAGTTTGCTCATTTGGTCTAACTGTTCTTTTTGCAAAGTCCAGTATTTTGTCCCATTTGAGCGTGTGCAGGTCCTCCTCATCCAGGGTCAAGAAACCGAATACCTGGTATCTCGTCCTCTGGTATGCCTAGCAGTTCGCTATAACGTATCGAGATGTCTCCTCTGCCCGCCCGCAGGCCCGGCAGGTCGAGTCATTCTCCACCGCGATCCGGGTCATGTGCTTCCTTAGTCGGTTGTGACCTGTTATGATACCTGTCAGCAGACCAGCATCCCTTCACGATCTCCCCAGGAGCCATTTTTGTTTGGCTACATCCGGGCCCTTCACGAAGTCTTTGGTCTGTCTGCATCCTGTTCCTGCTCTCCAAGCGGTCGTCATGGCATCGTTGGCCCATTTGTTGAGTCGACTTTGCAGTTGCCTCTTGGTTGTTCCTAGGAGTGGTTCCGGCCCTACATACTGGGTGCTTGCCCCGATCACGGCGAGCTCGTCGGCCATCTCGTTACCCGGCACCCCCATATGTCCCGGTACCCACATAAGTGTCACTTGTTTGCCCTCTCCCAAGGATTCCAGTGCATCCGCACATTCCTCCACCAGGGTGTTGGTGATCTTGGGCGCCCTTAGTGCCTTTAGGGCTGATTGGCTGTCGGAGCATATATAAACATGCTCCTCCCTACCGTTCTTTATTTCTTCCATGCCTGCAGCCATTATTATGGCATACACCTCTGCCTGAAAGACCGTGGCTTGCTCTCCGAGCGGGTAGCTCTTTCGAACCTCCTGGTCTTCCACATAAACCCCCGATCCTGTGGTTTGCCTCTCCGACAGTTTCGACCCGTCGGTGTAGCAAATCACGGCGTTCTCCTCGAACTGTTCGCGGAGGTTTTCACTCTGCCATAGTTCCCTGTCTGGGATGACTACCTTGTACCTCTTGTTGAATCTCCAGGGGTTTTTTGGTCTTTGTGTTTTAATCGCTGCCATAGGGATTTCTCTCTCGACGATTTGGGCAATCCTAAGATGCCCCGCAGCTTCCCCTCTTCCTCTCCATTAACCTGTATCTCTCAGCCGGAGGTGGGTCGCCATCGCTTCTTTTCTGATCTAGATCGGAAGCGGCGGCAGTCCCAGAATGGTCTCGAGTGCCTGTATAGGTGCCGTCCTCATAGCGCCGGTTATCCCTCTGCATATGGTTCCCTGTAGGCTCCTAAGCTTGAGGGTAGTAGTGACCTTCTCCACTGCTGGCCACCAGGCTATGGATCCTTACTGGATCCTTGGTCTTAGTACTGCCGTGTACATCCAGTGGAGGTTTCTGGGGCTCAAACCCCAGTTGCGGCAAACCACTCAGTTCTGAAACCAAAGTCAGGGGTCTCCCGTACATCTTGGGTGCTCTGAATCCCTCCATTTTCCTCTTTCTAGTGAACAGGATCATCCCTGTCTTTCCTGGATTGACAGAGAGACCGTTTTGTTGACACCAATCTTCTATGATTCGTACCGCCCTTTGCATTCTGTTACAGACGGTGTTTAGGTGGTGGCCTACCACCTCCACGACACCGTCGTAGGCGTTTGCTTGGGCGTCGAATCCTTCCTCTGTTAGGCGTTGTAGGAGAGTATCCATGATCAGACACCACAGGTGTGGGGATAAGCAGCTGCCTTGTGGGCAGCCTCCCGTTGCCCCTATGTCGACCCTGAACTCCCCTAGATTGGCCTGGATCTTTCTCTCTGTTAGTGCAGATTTTACCCATTCGGAGATAAGAGACTCGGCTCCCCTTCTCTGCAGGGCTGTTGTTATTAGCTGCACTTTCGCCTTGTCGAAAGCTCCTTCGAGATCAAAGAATACTGCCAGGGCGTACTGTTTGAATTGAAGGGCTTTTTCTGCCTTATGCACTACTGCGTGTAGGGCAGTGTCGGTAAACCTTCCCTCCACGTATGCATGTTGGTTTCTGTGGAAAGGTTGGTTGGTTAGGACTCCCCCTAGTAGGTGTCTGTCCACCATGCCTTCATCAAAAGGATGTTAAAACTAATGGGTCTGAAGGATTTGGCCGCCGTTAATTTACTAGCAATTTTTTCAGTTGTGAAGGCGACGTTTTTGTGCCGAGTTGTTGTAGACGCGGGCGCAACTATTTTTATCTAACCATTTACGTTATGTTTCCAACTAAACAATTTCGGAACACTGCCCTATGTGAATTTCCATTGGGTAAAATTAGGGATATTTTGGAACGCTTATTTGACACGTCGTATTGGTTTCGGTAATTACTACGTCTAACATAATTAACCATTACCACTGCCGTAAGCCACTGCCGTAAGCTAAAAATAATCAAATATTACCAGGTTCCAACATATAAGGCACTTACTTTGTAAAATAAAGCCCAATTTTGTGTTTTTTCTCATCTCTAAATTTTTTTACGAATGACAGTTTCTAATGTTTTCCAAAAACTCAAGTAAAATCGATGCGTGGTAGTGGTAGTGGTTGTTAAACACTACCACATCGGCTGTCAAAGTTGTCAAAATTTTAAGCATTCCAAAATATCTCTATTGAGGAGTGTTCGCGTCTATTAGCTGGGGATCCGTTCAAAATGCAGTATAGTAGTTCATTCCGTCAGGACACGGAAATGTTTTGGTTGTCATGGTTGGTTCGATAAAATTCGCTTACAAGTGCAGTACAATATTTACATTTACATATTTTTAGTAAACTTTATTAGTACGACTAGAAAACTTATAAAATAATAAATTAGGTATGACACAAAAATTACTTAATATGTAAATTACTACGTTTATACGCAGCTAAAATCGGTTTTATGTAAGCACGGTTTTTAACAAATTCAAGGGTTGGGACTTTTAAAAAGCGTTTTCTATATTAGCAGCTATTCGCAGTATTGCAAACCCGCTAACCTAATGACCTCCCCCTTCAGTTTCCCATATAAAAAACTCAAACCGTCCTTACATAAAAGGGTTTTAAGAGCTCCGTATAAACAAAGTAAATGAACAAATAAATAATCCTAGGAATGCGTTTTAATAATCTTGTCTATCCATTTCTTATAATGTGACACTTTCACATAAACGCCCGGTTTATTGGCATATCCACATCTCTGTCCCCATGACGTCACACCAAAAAGGGTGAAAACACCTAAAAAAATAAAAATAATTGATTTAACCCCACATCCACCGCAAAAATACTCGAATCAGTTTAGCTAATCCATGCTCCCTCTTTAGTTCGCCTTGCACAACACAAACGCAATACTCGACAATGGGACACAAATGGATCAAAAATAGCTCAATGGGAAAATCAAAATCATATGGAATGGAAAGAGGCAAAGATCGTCACCAAGTTTAAAGAAACATCAGTCATACAGAGGAACCAGAAAGTATTTTCTTAACAAAGTTTACAATACAATTACGGCACAACTTTAGCAGTTGTAGTAATAGTAGTAGAAGTAATGTAATAGGGATTAAAATACAGTCAAATTAAACTATAACTTAAACTATAAACTACAACAACCTAACCCACTTGTTTGAAAGTTTGAGACAATGATGTGTTTGAAATTAACTCTGTGTTTCGGACTTCCATTGTCTATATTTTATTTATAAACGACGTTTCGATCAGTACAATCTCTGATCGAAACGTCGTGTATAAATAAAATATAGACAATGGAAGTCCGAAACACAGAGTTAACCTAACTCACTGTAATATAATAACACTTCTTGTGCTTGCACAATATCTACATGTCTAATAGAAAATTGTCCTCTTATAAGGACTTATTTATCGCCAGGAGCTGTGGGAGAGATGTTACTTCGATAAATTTCTATGAGATTGTTTGAGGCATTGTTTATAAAATCTTACAAGATTTCATAAGCCAAAAACTATTTTTTTGTTGTAAAAGTATTTACGACAGATGATGTGATTATAGTTTTTTTATAAGATTTGATAAGTTCCACTGGGCGATGACTTAATATATTTGTTTCAAATGGCAGATAATATCTTATTACTTTGATAAGTTTCTATGAGATTTTTTAATGGTACGTACTATGTGCGTACCGGGGACGTACATTTTCCAACGGTTTGTACGTCCCCGGTACGTCCTTGGGATGTGGCACTACCCAGCAAACACGGTCCCCTCGGGCCTTCGTCAGTCCGAATGCCGAATTTGTTGTTATCGGCACAACGTCGATTTACGACATCGGACCAGCAGTATTTTTTGTCCGCTTTGCGATGTAGGCCCAATGTATGTTTGCCGATGCAGCGTTAGACTGTGGCCCGTCGTCGGACCAATGGTAAATTTTACTTTTTGCTGACATCGGCATACCGTCGCCGTACGATTAAGGTACGATATAGTTTAACCACATGGTACCGACCATCCGCCCATATAGATGCTTAACTTAGTCGGTCTAACGTAGGCAAGCTGGTCTAGGCCCGACATCGGTAAACTATTCAAGTCCGTGGTTTCCTAAAGCGGTCCAACGTCGGCGATTGGCGAAGGTCCGTCGGTGGTAGCTTAAAGCGGCTCGGCAATGGCAAACCACAGGTCCGATAATAAGGCCCCACATCGGCCCCTCAAAGTGGTTGACCAAGGTCCGTCGGTGGTTGCTTGACACGATCCGACATTGGCAAACTATACAAAGTTTCGATAATGCGGGTGCTTAACCAGTCGGGCCGCTTTACGTGGCGGAAGAGGTGATTCTTGTAGAGAAGTACCCCACCATCTTGTCAAGTCCGCATTCTGGTTTTGAAATATCTTTGCTCATTATATATATATAATATTATCTTCCACTGTACAGGGAACATAGTGACATTAGCGCCATCTCTACATACTAGGAAGAAACTATTAAGCAGTTTTTAAAAATTTTAATGTGACGTACCATCATCTGTTGCCGGTTATCGACCAATCTAACATAAATCTGATCGGGCCATGGTCGGCCCCAAAGCAGATAAAGTGGTCGTCGGCATAAAGTCGACTATAGGAAATCGGGCCATCATCGGCCCCAAAGCAGATAAAGTGGTCGTCGGCATAAAGTCGATTATAGTAAATCGGGCCATCGTCGGTTTCCGATTCTCGACCGATTAAACAAAGTTCCAATCGGACCATCATCGGCCCTAAAGCAGATAAAGTTTGCGTTGACATAATGTCGACTATAGTAAATCGAGCCAACGTCAGTTGCCGATTCTGATCCGATTAAACAAAGTTCCAATCGGACCGTCGTCGGCCCTAAAGCTGATAAAGTGGGCGTCGGCATAAAGTCGACTATAGTAAATCGGGCCATCGTCAATTGCCGATTTTCGATCGATTAAACAAAGTTCCAATCGGACCATCGTCGGTCCTAAAGTGGTGTCGGCATAAAGTCGACTGTAGTAATGTGGACCTCCGTCGATTCAATGCCGATGATTTGTGTTTGCTGGGTATGTACGTCCTATGTACATAACTGACCGGGACAGGGACGTACCACGTAAAATATGGACATAAAATGTACGTCCCTGGGACGAAGAGTGCTGCATGGGATCATGAGTCAAAAAATATTTTTTTGTAGAATTAAAGCTTTTTTTTAATTAGTTTTCAGGTGGTCGAAAAAACTGATAAAGATCAGGTGTGTTTTTTATGAGATTTAATGAAGTTTTTTTGGAAGGGTGGACACATAAAAATCTATAAAATGTTTTAAGTGTGCCTGTCTACAAAATCTATTTAAAGAATTATAAAAAAATTGTTTTTACCAACTCATAAAAAATTATAAATATTCATAGAAATCTGTCAAACTTGATGAGTTGCTCTGATCATAAAATATCCCAAAATCTCTTTAAAAAAACTTTTTTTTTTCAAACTCTTAAAATATTATAAAAGAACAAGGGTGTAATCATAGAAACCCATAAAATGTTATGTTTTGACTATAAAATCTCTCAGAAAACTCATAAAAACATCGATTTATATAATCCCATAACATATTATAAAATAAAAAGAATGTAATTAAAGAAACCCATAAAAGTTGATGTGTCGGTTTGATTATAAAATCTTATTTATAAAACCATAAAATATGTTAAAAAAATATCTGCTTTTATCAAACTTTATAAATAGTCATAAGTCTGTCTGATTATAGGATCAGATAAAAAACACACATATGAAACCACAGAAATTCTTACTAACTTAAAGACATACCTCATAAATTATTACAAACTTTTGTAATCCAAAAATTTTGGCTCACAAAAGCTTATTAAACCTTATAAAAACTGATAAAAATCAAGTGTGTTTTTATGAGGTTTAATGCGGTTTTTTGGCAGGGTAAGTAGTCTTAGTTTTTGTTAGTATTCACCTGATGACGATTGCAGAGACATAGGCATTCGAAAATTTGTGAAAAAGTAACAAATAAAGACAATAAAAGTTCGAAACTCTAGTTTAGGCATATATCTATGTCGTTTGCTGCTCAGGAATTAGGGCCCTGGTCGTCTCGTCATTCTTCTCTTCAGTGCTGGCGGTTATTGTCCATCCAGTTTGAGTTTGCAGTGCTTAAAGGTCTTTAAAAAATGTTCACAATCTTGTTAAATATTTTTATAAATGTAACTAGTTTTTTGAGGTAGCGAGAAAACTGTTTTTTCAAAATTTAAAATTCCTTACCATTATCAAGACACGCTAATGGTCCCCCGCTGTCCCCATCGCAAGCGTCCACTCCCCCCTCCAAGTCTCCAGCGCAAATCATACCATCCCCAATCTGTTCGCCGTAGACGTGCGCCATTTTGCATATATCCAATTTTTGGATGGGGATCCAGGCTGCTCGAAGATGATGGGAATATGCTGTAAAAAATAAAAAAATTGCAAAATTTAAAGTAACTTGGATACTTTTTAAATTTTATTTTGCACCTTTATACTAAACTTTTATAAACCGATTGGTATATAATTAACTCATTTTTGGTAAAAATAAAAAAAAAAGATTGCGATTCCAGTAGCCTCCATACCTACAGGTATGTTGTGACGTGAAGTTTTACAAAACAAATATTACAGCAGATTTCTAAGTTAGCGGTATAAGAGCCTTACTGAAACCGTTCTATGATAAGCTGTTCATACAATGCTGAAATTTACTTGCGAATAATAAAAGAGTTTCACAGCTTTGAAATTGCTTAGTAAGAGACCAGTGATCTTTTTGCATGCATAAAAATATTACGTTTATTTCTTTAAAATTTTCAAAAGATTGTTTAAACTTTTATGATATGACACCGTGACTATATTGCAATTAAGAGTCAAATAATTTATAATATATCTCAATATCTCAAAACTAAGACACCCATTACCGTTTACCGTTATTATTACCGGTTTTCATTTCCAAAAGCCCAATTGATTTATTTGAAAAGGTGTCGGTTTTTGGAAAAATGTTAAAATTTCCGGTTTTAAGGTTTAAATTCCGAAATTATTAAAAATTGACCCATTATCTTATCTTTCTTTTCCTGCTTTTTAAAATATTTCCTGGTACAGATTACGCTACCCGTGGCCTTTTTAGCATAAAGGGTACCGAAATAATTGTTTTTTTAAATCTGCAGCATCAGGGCTTTTATTTTTTTTTGCTTATAGATCTTTCGAATAGCATTTTCTTAATCTTGTCACACTTTCTTTAATATTTATGCCATTAGCGTCCTCAGCCACGTTTAAATTTGAAAAATCCACTAATTCAAAATTGTAAGAAATTTCCTCGAAAAATAACAACGCAATATCTCTCGCTGGCATTTCTACAAACTTTGTGAGATTTTGATAAGGCTATATCTTTTTGGTAGCTGTATTTATTCCCTTTTACGGCTGTTACCACATATGCAAAAAATTGGGGTGGGGCTAAGGTTCTTTAATACCCATATACGAAAATCGCATATTAGTCTGGACGATCAGAAGTATAATTACGAAAAAGTAATAATTAAGCAATGAAACTTGGCATGCATAATAGTAGACCCTTAGATAATTTTTGGTAAAATGTAAAGTCTTCTGAAAAGGACCCCTATTTCCGAAAATAACATAACAATTGTTAAGGTTTAGAAATTATCGCCTAGGACCACAATTCTCGACGTTATACAAAAAATAGGAAAATATTAATAACAGCCATCCAAAAAGTGATAGAACATTCAGATTAAGCACAAATATTTGCCGCTATATTAGCTAAAATTAAAAAAAAAGTTTTATGTAGAAGGCCATAATTTTTGAAGTTTTTTGAAACAAACAATAAATATCACTTAAACGCATAAAGATAGATTCATGGAATTTTGCACAAATGATCACTAGGTCCCTTAATATCAAATGTTCTAAGACTACTTGCAAAGGACCTTTACTTCCGAGGTTAATTTTATAAAATGTATTTTTAACGCCAAAAAACTGCAAACTAACAGATCTTCACACGACTATAATATACAGGACGTAAATGAACGCTCTGCCAACTTTTTAATAGGCGAAAATAAACGAAAAAAAAATGGAAAAACCCCCAAAAAAAATATTATAAAAAAAACCATTAATAATGCTTAAAAATTAAAAAACATTATTTTCACTTGGTTTACGTTGGGCTGGGTTTGGATTACTTAAAATAATTTTTTTCAGGGAATTAATTATTATTCCGGGTTTTTTTCCTGTTTTTAAATCAGAAAAAAAAAGTACAGCCAAATTTTTCCTATTTTTTCCCCGAATGTTCCCGTCTGGATGGTACTCAGCTAACGCAAATACTTTTTTTTTGTCACCACCTACTTTTAATGGACGATAGAGGAGATTAAAATAAGAAAAAAAGCTTGGCCAATTTTTTCGACCTAACTCATTTCATACCTGACTTTCCCGTCTGAATCGTGCCGAACCCGGAAATGGTGCAGTTCAAATCCTCTGTTTCGTAATCCGTGTGCTCATCGGGCAGACAAATCGGTTGAATATCTTGGTTTAACTTGAAGCCACCACTTTTCAGTTTGATCATGGCAATGTCATTACCCATTTTGTGGCCTTTTCTAAATTGCTCGTGAACGTAGTACTCTTCTATGAAGGCCTGTTGTTCTGTGCCTAACATAAGTTAAAAAAAAGGTCGCTGAGAGAATTTAAATTAATAGATAGTTTTTGGTCGTACCAAAGGTGCCCGACGACTAACGCTATTTGACACTGTTGACATTTGAACGTCATGAATGTTTAAGAACTGCCGTGAAATGCTGTAAACTTTTTTGAACCCACGAAAGTAAAAATAATGAGGGAATGATAATGTCCTATAAATTAAATGACCGCTACATGAACTTGACATTTGTGAGCCGAAATCAGTTGGTATTGACAAAATTCCCCTAACTCTGAGGCTAATAATAAAAAGAGGGTAATTATGCAGTATACGGTTTTCTGCCATTTTTGATTTTTTTTGAAAAATTCTTTATGGGGGCACTTTCTAGGGTCCCTAGGACCCCAAATCCGTCTGCGCCGTTTGGGTTTTTTTTTTGATTTTTTTTGTTTTTTTTTAATTTTTTTTCACTAAAACAAACCAAACCAACACAGTCCAACCCAACCTAATCCAAACCAACCCAAAACAATTAAAAAAACACTTTACAACCCCCCCTGGGCACCCTTTTTTCTCGTTAAAAAAAAAAAAAAAAATCGGGCGCAGGCGGATTTGGGGTCCTAAGGACCCTAGAAGGTGCCCCCATAAAGAATTTTTCAAAAAAAATCAAAAATGGCAGAAAACCGTATACTGCATAATTACCAAAAAGAGTTATGGCACAGCACTTACGAAAGGAAAAAAACTAGTCACTCCGGTTGTATAACAGCACTGAACAAACCAAAACACTATCAGTGGGATTTACTAAGATCTAAAATAATACCCCAATTTATTTTGAAAATTAAAAACAGACACTTATTGGTTTGACAGCCTATGGTTTATCAAACCAGAAATTTATCAGACCGTATTTAATAAAAAAATTCATCGTAAGAACGATTCACCATAGATACTGCAATTCGTCAAACCCGAATTCGTAAAACCCATAATTACCAGAAAATTTTTGCTAAATTGATTCTATCTATACACAAACTATTAAACGCAACCGTAAGTATGCGCGCATAACAGCGACAAATGCATCAAAACGACGCGCCGCTGCGCCACCTGCATGTACGCCTCCGGTTCATGTGGTATTGGCGAATGCGCAATTAATTTAGCAAAAATTTTCTGATAAATTACGGGTTTAAGAATTCTTATGAACGGGTTTAAGGTCTTATGAATTTCCAATTTGTTATTCAATGAGTTTGAAGAAATAAGGTTCGGATAAAAAATTGGTTTAATAAATTGCTGTTAATATAGTGAATGATTTTATAATTGAACTTTCTTTTATTTAATGGGTTTGATTTTGCACATTCTGATAAATCGTGGGCGTCCATTGGTTTTTAAAAAAATGGTGTAAAAAACGCGTTCCATCCATCGATCCTGGCAATGGGTCTCCTTTTTTGAATGTGGATCAATTTGAAGTTGGTTACGCAAAAAGCACTAAAGTGATTCAAAAGCGGACGAGACACACACAATACCGTTATCAAGAGGATACATGTTGATCTAAGTATAACTTCGATAGTCCCCAATATTAGCGAATCGTTGGAACAAGTGTGCACAACAACTTGGATGGACATATATTTAAGCTCTTCTTAAAGCAAGCATAAATTATTTAACCAACCATGAAAAAGAATTACTTGAATTAAATAAATAGTATCTTTTATTCGACCAGATTGCCTGTTTGGAACAATAAACGTCCTACGTAATCGAACACGTCATTTTTGATCAAATTAAGAGTAGGAATTCCTTGAATCCAGCAATCCTTTGATTCAACAAACAACAAATCGCACTGATCTATAACCTAACCTAAACTATGAAGTACAACCTAAACGAAACTACGACCAAAATTGTTCTCGTGCCTGTACTTATTTGTCGTCAGGCGCTGTGTTTTTTTTGGCAGGGATGCTCAAACTTATTTGGATACTTTCAAATATTTTATAGATGCCTACCTTCGTTTTCGTCAATATTATATTCCCCGGCCACAACAATGTATGCTCCCTTAGGGTATCCTTCCAAGCAGTGGGCCGCCGTCAAAACCCATTGGGACGATATGACAACTGCGCCACACCAATGGGCTGTTTTGTCGTGGGTTTTTACTTTAAGAGCTGCCTAAAAATATCATTTAATAAGACAGATGATACAAGCAGGTAATATTTTAATTTTGTACTTTTGTGTGATAATAACTAATAGCAACGAGGATATAAGCTAAAAATTGACGAAACACACGATTGAGACAAAATTTTTGATTTTGAAAATCACAAAATAAAATTACATAGTGGTATACCCGGCCCAGAGAAACTTACCGAATCTGGTTTATAGAGCATACCTTTTGCCTCTCATTTTACACGGTATAGAAAGAAACAGACGTAAAAATTGTCCTTACTTAGCACACGAACCTACTCGTATGCGAATAGTTTTCTTTTCTTGATTATTATTTATATTTTTATTGGGAGTGTTACTTACTTGCCATGGATAATCTCCGGGTTTGGCGATTGACCCTCGAACCACTCTAAAATGAACGTCTTCAGACTGGAGAAATATGTTGTCTTTTCGGTAACCGCAGCTAACAGGTTCTACGGAATTGTAGCTAAGATCTATCAAATAAAAAACATTTCTTTTGAAATTCTTTTTTTTCAAAAAATGTTTCAATTTTCCACGCTTCCGTTTATTTTTATTTTCTATTTACCTAAATTTCTTTCAACTGTCCTTGTTGGACTTGATTCCTCCCTTCCATCCCTTTCTTGACTCTCTTTTTGCCTGTTATCCCTTCTTGTATCCAGGACTCTTTACTTTTCCACTCATTTAGCTTCCTTTAATCAACAGCAACTCGGGGGCTTAGAGAAAGAAGCCTTTCTTAAAATTATAGGAATATCCCAAAAACCTAGTTTAGCGTATAAGTTTTTATTTACTTGACGCCTATGTCTGTCGTAAGCAAATACTTGTTCGAAGCATTTAACAATGTTTATACAAGAATAATATTCTTGTATTAAGTATATTTTTTTAAGTTTAGGACTTAAAAAATGCGCCAATTTGCCGCGCTTCTGTGGTAAGTTGTTTCATCCAGCACTCTTTTCTTTACCTACCTACAATTTCTGTATAATTTAGTTTCTTTTTACCTAAATTGCTTTTAAACTTCCTTGTTGTAATTGATTCCTCCCTTCCTCCCCCTTTCTTCCCTGTCTTTTTTCCTGTCATCCTTTTTTTTTATCGAGGACTCTTTACTTTTCCACTCATTTAGCTTTCTTTAATCAACAGCAACTCGGGTGCTTAGTGCCTTTCTTAAAATTATAGGAAAATCCCAAAAACCTATTATTTATTAGTTGTGCTTATAAGTTTTCATTTACTTGACGCCTATGTTTGTTGTATGTCTGTGTCTGTGCTCAAATAACGAACCAGTGAACCGATTTCGACGAGGTTTTTTTTTTATTAGAGATCCTATCTTTCGGGAGTGTTCTTAGCTATGTACGAAAATGGCTAAGTAGGTCCAGAGATAATACGCTTTCTACACACAGACGTCAAGGAATTTGAGAAGCGATGATAAATATAATCGGGTGTAACTGCTGAACCATTTATCCGATTATGATGAAATTTGGTGTGTAGATGTAGATTAGACAATAGTTTATTTTAGTTTCACCAGTTCGCCAGGTAAAAAAAAAATCACTTCAGGCGCGGAGCAAATGAGGGTGGTTTATATTTAAAAAATGGCAGGGTTGTCGAACACTTTAAAAGAATTTAAATTTTGTTTTTACCTAAGTTGCTTTCAGCCGCTACGTACTCGTCCTTGTTGGACTTTGAGTTTCTCGGGACTTGTCCTGCTTCCACGGCAGACGTGGCAGCGCCGCAAACGATGCCCACGTCTTCTGAATGGTCGCAGTTGTGTTCACCCCACTCCCAGTGGGTGCACTGTTCAATGGTCGTTTCGTTACCGAGACAGCTGACTTGGTCTAACCAGATTGGACCCGCTCCTGTAAGAGAGTTATGGAATAGAGGGTTTTTGAATACAAAAATATAGATATATTTTCTTGTATTATATGGTGAGCCAATAAAACGGTACTATTATTATAATTAAGCGAAAACTGTCCCATTTTAATGATAAAGCTTTCTAGAAAACCAAGGCAGCAAAATTTATATTTCCTATGAACCTAAGATTTCTATTTTAAGGAAAGGAATTTTTGACCTCTTATATCCTATTAAACAATAATAAGAGTAACATATGTCTTTTTGTATGTAGAAGAAAAATATTTGCCTACAAACCAAATCTCAAAACAGTCCCGATTCGCCCCATTTGTCGGTTTTTAAAATATTCTTACCAGATCCGTAATAAGCCTCCTTCTTTACCAAAGCCGAGCCTGCATATCCCAAATATTTACAAACAATCTTGGCAGCGTCTTCGTTAAAATCGTCATCACACACGGTACCCCAAATGCCGTGGTGTCGCACCTCTAGCCGACCTTCTTTTTCTGTGGTTCCGTTCACCAAACGCACTTCTGTTGGCGCCTGAGATAAATGGATAACTCAAAAACAACTGATAAAAATTTGAGCGAATTCTCGCGGTGTTATGTTTCGATTGCGCGGACTTTTTAAAATCAATTTTGTCTTTTGCTTAAAGTTCGTCAGATCAGTAGTTTCTGAGATATTTTTCAAAATAAAGAATTTAGTTACCAAAGGACACACTTGTGTTGGCGCCTGAAATAAAAGGATAATTCAAAAATAACCGGACCGATTTTGATCAAAATTTGGGCGAATACTTTGTAGACTCTTTGCGTACTTTTTTTAAATTAGGGATTTGATATTTTTTTCCAAAACATTCACCTAAAATAAATTGGTAACTTAAAAATAATAAATGAAAGACACATAACTCATGAAGGTCAAGAGTTATTAAAAAAAGGTTTTCATATTTCAATAGTGGAATGTTTTGCTAATAAATGGTCTCTTATGTCTAAAGTTGGTCAGATCAATAGTTTCCGAGACATTTACCAAAACAAATAAATAGTACAGTCAGCAAACAACTAGTCTACGTAATACTTACGTCACAATGGTGGCTAGCCTCGTCGGAGTTGTCAGTACAGTCGTCCAATCCGTCACAAACAAACTGGATTCGTACGCATTCGTTTCCGGTGTCGCACTTCCAAAACCCTTCTCCGCATTTGTCTTCGGGGGTTTTGCACACGACACCCGCAATCTAAAAATGTTTCGATTTTTAAATATTGTGAGCAAGAAAAACCCACAGTACTTTTACTGGGGCATAGTTTTTAAAGCCGAGAGAAGGATCGAACACTCATAGCTAATGTACAGGATGATAGGTTATAAGTGTTCCCTGAGATAACTTATTTTCTAATCTAATAGCCGCAGAGAAACCAAACAAAAACTGGGTGAAAAAGTATTTTATAGGGACCTCAAAATCATGAATAAAAAAAAATTAGTTCAAATTGTGTACAAGGAGTGCCAAATTTTTTTTTGTATTATGTATTTTGACACTGTTGAATTCTCCAGAAAATTAGATTTATAAAATACCGTATATTATAGGTCTGCATGCAACCATTTTCGAGATATTTCAATTTGAATTAGATATTAATTAACTCGTATTATTGTATTATAATAAAACCTAAGTAATTTATGACTACCTGCTGTCAAAACGCCGCTATTTTTGTTTTCCACAGCCAACTATTTATTTGGAAAGTTAGGTAGGTTCTAGGTTGACAGCTTTTTGATTGTTGTGATTATATAGGGTGGGTCAAAAAATCTTGCACACTTTTAAATTTGCTATAACTTTTAATCAAATAGCTCGATTTCAATTTTTTTAAAATTTTTTAAAAGACAAGACATGAGACTTTTCCGATCCGGTTCAAAATTTGACATTTCGCAAAAATCCAAGATGGCGGACCGTTTTGAATATCGGGTAATTTTCACCCCCCCCCTGCAAAGAAAATACGTGCGGCATTAGAGAAAATCTAAGTCATTGCGGCAAAAGCCTTATGTATGCTTTCTAGACCAAGGCATTACTTAATTAAATCGCTTAAGAGATAAGGAAACTATAAACCAAATAAGCGTTTTTTGACTCGACATTGTCATTTTCAAAAAAATCGCAGTTTTTGCATTTGCTTTAACTTTTGATCGGATTACCTGATTTTAAATATTTTTACATTTTTGAGTGAACAAAGCTTGCGACTTTGACATCTTTCGAACATCTAAGATGGCGGACAGCTTTAACCATTGGGTAATTTCACTCCCTAAAAAACTTGCTTAAACCAATTTTTCAATAAATAAATAAAAATTGTGAGTTGTAATAAAATTAAAAAAATTGCTGTGGTTTTCTCCTCATTTTTTAGCTAGAGTGGCATGTATTGGTTATTTGGCCGAGCTTAAGCTAAGTTTACTTTGTTATTAATCATCAAAAACTTATATTTTTTGTAAAAATTTTTTTAAATAAAAATAACCATCAGTTAACGTATAATAATCTAGATCGGGCTATTCGTTACGCCATTTATTAAAAGCATTGGTAATGTTTCTTTGGGGCAAACTTCGATGTGCCTCTGTGATGCCTTGACACAGTTCGTTAATGCCGCCGTAGCTGCGGCCATTTCTGTTTACTTCTTTTTCTAAATCTCCCCAATAATGGCTGTCTACCAGATTCAAATCGGGGCTGTTAGCAGGCCACTCAATGGGCCTAATAAAATCTGCGACATTTTCCTATATGCATAAATAGGCAAATTTTAAGCAAAGGGGCATTTAATTTATTTCACCATACTTGATGATCCATTTTTAATTTCTTAACCGATTTAATTTAGTGATACTTTCAACAGGGAGGGAACTTTTGACGCATTAATTTAGATTCTGTTCAGTATAGGTACCAAACATAATTTTTTTTTGTAGAAGAGGGGGGGGGTGAAAGTTACCCATTATTGTTAAATTTTGAACCACAACATAAAAGCGTTAAGTCTTGTACTTCTATCTAAAGTTACAGCAAACAACTTCACTCAATATAAAAGCCCGTATTTTTTAATTTCTTAACCGATTTCTTTAAGTAATGCCTTGGTATAGAGAGAATACATAACGCTTTTGTCACAATTAATTCGATTTTCTCCAGTGCTGCACATGTTTTTTTTGCAGGGGGGTGAAAACTTCCCGTTATTTGAAACGATCCGCCATCTTGGATTTTAGACCGGATCGGAAAAGTCTCATGTCTTGTCTTTCCAAAAAGTCAAAACATTTAAAAATCGACCGATTCGATCAAAAGTTATAGCAAATTAAAAAGTGTGCAAGATTTTTTGGTCCACCCTTTATGTATTATTATGTATGGCCTACTTTGGTTTAATTATAATACAATAATACGAATTAATTAATATCTAATTTAAATCGAAATATCTCAAAAACGGTTACATACATGCATACCTGTACTATATGTTATTTTTAAAAAGCTAATTTTCTGAAGAATTCGAAAATATATAGGGTGTTGCATAAGAAAAAAACTTTTTGGCACACCCTGTATACTATTTGAACTGGTTCATTTTTATTAATGATTTTGAGGACCCTATAAAATACCCTTTCATACTGTTTTCATTTGGTTCTTCTGCGGCTGTTAGAAAAAAAGTTATCCCAGGGAACACTTGTAACCGATCACCCTGTACATCAAAATACA
The DNA here is from genome assembly GCA_963921995.1 of Oxystoma pomonae. Lineage (NCBI taxonomy): Eukaryota > Metazoa > Arthropoda > Insecta > Coleoptera > Brentidae > Oxystoma > Oxystoma pomonae. The sequence goes on from OY998171.1 coordinate 62,030,173, forward strand.
TGGAACTCATACCAACTTATGGTTTTCGTTTGGTTGAGTGTGTTGTTGTTGGACCGAGTGTTTTTAGGTAGTTTTTCCAAGTGATTTTCACAACTAATATCTCTAATTACCTCAAAATCTCCACAATTATGAATTCCCCACCCAGCGAAATTACAATCCATTAAACTGCTTTCGTTTCCCAGGCACTCCAGGTCGTCCATCATGTACAAAGTGTGGTTTTCCCTGAGTTCTTTGGCAAAATGAGAATTTCCTTTTACTTCCGCCGCTCCCAAGAAAAATCCAAGCTCTTTGCAAAGGACGTTTGCGTCGTTCAAGCTGAATTGGTCGTCGCATATGTATCCCGTCTGATTAAAAACTGAAAAAAAGTTAAATACAAGAATTTAACTACCTATAGTTATTTAGAAAGACTATAATAATAAATAATTATACAGCAATTTTCATATTTACAGGGTGGTCCAAATTTGAGGGGCCTCTATAGCTTTGGACTTTTGCAGCATAGTTAGCCCAAAACTAATATACATGTTACGGGCTCGATTTTCAAGAGAAGTCGAAAACTAAAAACCGCATTGCGATATGTCAAAGCGTTTCTGAGCTACAGGGTGATTCTCAAAAATGTGTGATTTTAAAGGCCTTCTACAACTTTTTTATTTGTAAAGATAGAGCTTTTCATTAAAAACATTTTTTGAAGATTTTTTAAAGACAAATCTACTTGTCTCACCGATTTTCTCTTAAAGCCTTTAGTTCCCGAGATATCACATAAAGTTATATTTCTTTAAATGGGATATCCCCAATTTTTCTAAAAAATCAGTTTTCTAATAAAATTTCCTGTCCAAGGATGTGCCATACACCTATTTTTATTAAATAGTTTAAAAGATATTTGCATATTTTGATATTTACCATAGTAGGCGCTGTGCGCGCCCTAAATGTGTAAATAACATTTTATTGTTTTTTTTTTCATACAAAATCAAGTTGGCTACGACACGAGGGGACACAGCAACCTCAAACTTTAACTTCTAGTTTACTATAATTACCAACCCTAAAATAATAAAGAAAAATAAAATTATTAAAAGTTTTTATTTAAAATTTTTATTAATTAAACTATGTAACACCTAAAATCTACATCTAACAATTTTCTTTAATTCTAAAACTCTTGACGTTATTTTCTGCATTAAGAAGTTCTACCGTACGAAGCTGCCTGAATGTAGTACGAAGTGCCTCTTCCAATTTCCTTCTAGTAGTTGGGCGATTTCGAAATACAAGGTCTTTGACTCTCCCCCACAAAAAGAAGTCGCAAGGGGTCAGGTCTGGAGACCTGGGGGCCAACATATAGGACCTTTATTTCCGATCCAGTTTTCGGCAAACACAATATGACTGAACCTTCCCTGATTCGCTTGTTCCACCATAATATGGATTTGCTGTTTCCAGTAATAGCAGTTATATCTGGTGAATATTTCATCACTAGAAATCGTTGCCTCATCCGTCCAAATAACTTTTCTGGCAAAATCGGGGTCTTCTTGGCTTTTATTTAGGTACCACCTGAAAATGCACGTCTTGGAGCAAAATCTCGTTGCCGTAATTGGTGCACCCGTCGGGGTCGATACGGCCTAAACTTGTGTTTCTCTCCATAGCCCTGGTGGAAGTATTCGGGTTAATTTCTATTTCTCCTAGAACCGTTAGTTCTTCCAACTCTCTATCGCTAGGCTTCTATACGTCCTAGGCTGCGGTTTTGTAAAGGATCCGTTGTAGATTACGTTTTAACTTCAAAAATATTTTTGAGCTGGTTGCCTTCTTTCTGGATATAAGTTTTCAAACATTTTTATATCTTGACGAAGACGCCACTTTGGACACTTGGGCTCGTTTATCATGGCAATTGTTTTTATTTGATCATAGCTACCTAGATAGATATCCTAAAACTGCATAGGTCAGAGTTAAACACAGCCTACTATGGTAATTATTAAAAATTGCAGATATCTGTTTAACTACTTAATAAAAATAGGTGTGTGACACATCGTTTAACAGGAAATTTTATTACAAAATTAATTTTTTTAAAAAAATTGGGGTATTCCATTTAAAAAAATGTAACTTTGTGTTATATCTCGTGAACTAAAGGCTTTAAGACAAAATCGGTGAAACAGGTAGATTTTTCCTTAAAAAATCTTCAAAAAATGTTTTTAATGAAAATCTTTATCTTTACAAATAAAAAAGTTGTAGAGAGTTTTTAGAAACGCACATTTTTGAGAATCACCCTGTAGCTCAGAAACGCTTTGACATATCGCAATGCGTTGGACTTCTCTTGAAAATCGAGCCCGTAACATGTATATTAGTTTTGGGCTAACTATGCTGCAAAACCCCAAAGCTATAGAGGCCCCTCGAATTTGGACCACCCTGTACATATTATCAGAACCTAAAATTTATAAAAAGTTGCAATCATTTTTTTCCCCAGTTATAAGTACCCTTCGAAAAAGAATTAATTAAGGAGCGTCAAAACATGCGTCTCAATAGGTCTCAATCATATATGTTTTAGCTTAAATATGCGCCTTACCCAGGTCAAACTCATAAGCAACATCTATAATCTAGCGAGCCATGTATATACCAAACCAAAAGGCTTAGCTCTGGCCTTTCCCACATGCGCCAAAATTTAACGATCCGAGGGGTGCTGCGCGTATTTTTCACTAGCTAGGGCTAGAGGGAGAAATGGAAATAAGAAGAAAGAAATAAAGGGACATTTCGCTTATTACAACATTGGAAGGGCGTATATTTGAGCTAATAGGTATATGTTGACAGTATCAATGCTTACCAGTAACTTCCACTCTTCCCTCATGTCCAGAGTTTGACCCGGCTAGTTTAACCTCATACCCGAAGTCGTCGGGTCTACAATTTTTCTCATCTTCCCTGTTTCCACAGTCATTAAAACCTAAAAATAGGGGGAGAATCAAGCATTTGTTTTAAAGAAATACCTAACTATGGGGAACCAGCTCCTTTACCAATTCTTACATTTAATTTGTAAATTCGGCTTATTCAAGTGGTTGCTGTTGGTGGTGGTGGTTGTTGGACTAATTGCGATTATTTACATACTTTATACTTAGCTATAATCATGGAATATTTAGCTCCGAAAGGCTTGTGGGAAACTGAACTATTTTTTCCATTTAACAATATCTACTTTTTTGTCCCTAATTTTTTTTACCACACAATAGGTCCTAGCCTGCCTGGTTATTGTACAAAGTTTAATAGAATATATATAATCATCTTCAAGTGCTGGGGTTTCCTTCTCCCACTGGAAGTATTGTAGTGTCTATAATAGAGTTGCTCTTTTTATATAGCTTTGCTACTCCTTCTTAGAAGCCATCCATCTATAGTCTTGTTAGCCTACGCAACGGAATTCGACTAACACGCCTGTTAACTCCTATCTCTTCAGTGCCCTTTAGCCCACTGTTGCCGCTATTTTTATAACTAAATTGACAGACAAATTTTCTGTCAGTTTGGTCTCAAAATGGCCAAAGGATACTAAAACGACAAGTGGTTCGAATTCAATCCTGTAACTAATATATAATAAATCCTCGTCTTCAAGTGCTGGGGTTTCCAGTATTCTCGCGTATGGCGCACCTTCTCCCACTGACTGTATTATAGTGTCTATAATAGAGTTGTTCTCTTTATATAGCTTTGCTACTACTTCTTAGAAGTCATCCATCTAAAGTCTTGTTTTGATGCCATAGGATTCTATGCGTTCCAGTTCAGTGCCCTTTAGCCCACTGTTTCCGCTATTTTTATGGGTCACTGTTCGTTCATCGAAAACGCACTCATCGAAAACATTTTTATCGACGAAATTCTCATAAAAAACATTTTCATCAAAAACATTATTATCGAATGACATTTTAATCGAAATCCCTTTTATTGAATGAGTGTAAGTTTGGTTGTTTGGTTTGATTGGTTGGTTTTGTTTGTATGATTGGTTGGTTTGGTTGATTTTATCGGTTGGTTTGAAAACCAACCAACCAAACCTAACAACCAGTGTCATTGGATGAAAGTGTTTTTGATGAAAATGTCATTCGATAAAAGTGATTTCGATGAAAATATCATTCTATAAAAGAAATTTCGATGAAACTCTCATTTGATAATAATGTTTTTGATGATAATATCATTCAATGAAAATGTTTTCGATGAGAGAGAGAGAGAGATGAGACCCCATTTTGGTGTCAAAATGACCATGATAGTAGGCCAAAGGATACTAAAACGACAAGGGGTTATTGGTTAGAATTTAATTCTGTACCTAATATATATATGTCAAAATTGAGTAAGAAATATTATAGTTACCATCGCACACTTGATCGGAGGTGAGGCACTTTCCATTGGGACACTTGTGCATCCTGCTGCAGTCCATAGCAGTGGATTTTCGCTCATAATAATCGCAAGGGTAGTAGGTTTGAAGGGCTCCCGATAGTTCTATGTTTTCGTCTGTTAAGAAACAAGCTCGGTCGATTTTTCTAGAATAAAATAATTAGATCTTACTGTTATAAACTGATGTTTTTATATTTGGAGTGTATTATTTTAATTGAAAGTGACTATTAAGGGCGATATGCATAGTCATTCCGAAGGGAGCCTTCGGAAAGACTATAAATGTGGCTCTAAAGTACCTGTAATTAAATGATTTGCATTCAAACTGCCGATTTTGAATACACAAAAGCGCACAGGTAAACTGGGTAACGTTATCATATCTTTGCTTTTCCAAGACGTCCAGTCTTGAGTTTTCATGTGCCTCGAATTGGTTTATATAGTCTTTGCAATTTTTTTCATCTCTTCCGTCGTCACAATCCTAAAAAGTAATCACAAAATATTACTTTTGGTTTTGGTCTCTCGAGCAACGCAGGCTAGCGGTTTTGAAAGTTGTGTCAAAATGGCGATATTTTCTTATACCATTGCTTGTAAGATTACCTTGACTTCATCACAAACAAAAACCTTTTCCAGACACATGTCTTTGCTGCACCTGAAATCACCCTTTTCGCACTTTGTTTTCTTTTTTTTCTCTACGACTATATTTTCGGGCGCCAAAGTTACTTGCTCGCCGTCTTCATATTCGAACACGTATTCTGGAAAACTATAAGCGACCTGCTGATCGTGAATATCATTTGATACTTTCGGCTTTTTTGTCGACGCCAAAGAGTTGGCTTTCGTCTCACTCGGATCAAACACATCGACGTAGTCTAAAAGGAGAATATTAATTTTTCTTCTTCGTAAATCCGTTTTTAATAGAATCGTAATCTATCAGAATGAAATGATCATCTCCCTCCGAGGTCCTATGGATTTTTATGTGTCTGCCTCAACAAGCGCATGCAAAAAGGCCGATATTTCCACTTAACTGACCTATATCACCTCGAGGGAGGTGATATTTTTATTCTAATAGATAACGATTCTGTTAAAAAACTGTTCGACAAAGAATAAATTCTACAAATTGCGATTCTGATTGACCTTACAAACTAGGGTCCCCATTTTATTCTACCTGGTAATCTTTGACTGGAATAGCCTTGATAAGTTTTGTCGTCATCCTTGTTAATGGGTTGCACATCCTTGTACCCCACCACCTGCACGGGCACATACCCTCCTTGATTTGAAGGCTGATCCGGTCTTGATCTTCCTTGATAAGTGTGATTCTGCTTATACTGATTGGGAGGTAAGTAACTGCCAGAATAAGGCCTATTGGTACCTTTTTGATTTGGAATCTCACCGCGAGGTACGTAAATGGGCTTATTATTTTCCTCTACAGGACGTGAAATTTGACCGGGGGGTACATTACTGGCGCTGCCTCCAATCTGTGGTGATTCTGGAGGATTAACAGGAGTCTCCTCGACCTGATATAGAGGGTAGACATTGCCGTAACCTCCTTCAGGAGTTTCTATTTCTTCAACTACATAAACTTTCTTGATTCTTTGACCTGTCGGTGGTTGTTGGTGATTTACTTGGATTGGAGTACAGCCATTTGGATTGGGGTGACATGGCACTACTCCGACCTAAAAAAATATGCCGTTATATCCTGAAGAACAGGAATACCGTTATATAATATCCTAACTAAGTAGTTCGTAAACTGTGACAACTCTACCTGCGAAATATTATATCCACTTTGAGGTTTAGTTTCACCCTTGTTAATCTGATATCCACCCTGGTTCGGCTGATAACCACTTTGACCAGACTGCTGATAACCACCTTGACTAGGCTGATGATAACCACCATAATACGGCTCTTGAGGCACAGTTTGGTGACTTCCTTGACTGGGTTGGTAGTTTTCTTGAGCTGGCTGATAGTAACCAGCTTGATTAGACTCTTGTGGGGCGGGTTGGTGGCTAGGCTGGTAATAACCCCCTTGACTAGGCTGGTAATAACTCCCTTGACTGGGCTGGAAACCACCTTGGTTGGGCTGCATATAACCACCTTGGCTAGGCTGATATCCGCCTACATTAGGCTGATAACTGCTCTTTTTGGGTTGATACCCACCCTGGTTATTCGTATTGGGTTGACAACTATACCCAGGAGGACATCCCCCATCAATTTTTTGTTGACATCCTAACTGCCCTGGTTGGCAATCAGTTGGATTTGGTATGCAACCCGCTTGTTCTGGTTGACATGGTGAGCAACTAACTTGTCCTGGCTGACATATAACTTGGTTAGTGCTATAAGTTGGTTGGGAATACTGAGATTGGCCACTTGAATAGGTTGTTAGGTTGGGCTTCCTATTGTAGTAATTTTGACTGTTGGTGTGTAGGCCTTGATAACAATTACTCCCTGAGCAGAGGATTTGACCTAGGGTAAAAAACAAATTGATATATTATGTTTCAAACTAATTATTACCTGTATATACCTGGATTTTGATTGTATTGATCTTGATTTGCCCTTGAACCTTGATTCCACTGATAACCTGTCGAACCATGACCTTTATTATTATAAGAGCCACTTTGATACCCCCCTTGGTTATGAGTATAGCCTTGATTTTGACATGACTGACCTTGACATTTCGCTAGTCGATTTCCTAAAATATATATTTTTTGCATTTATTTTAATCAAATTATTACAATATATTGTTAAATACCTTGTTGATATTGCCCATAGTTATCATCCTCGCCCACTCCAAAGTTGTTAGGTTCCGATCTAACAAACTCAAGTGGAATATGATTATTGTTATCCTCTTCTATTTGATCTCCACTTTCCTCTCCTTCTACACATTTAACATTGTGAGGAAAATCACAAATATTATTGAGTGGATTGAATAAGGTCCCGGTGGCGCACTCCTGAATGTAAGTTATTCCGTTGGCGCAATTAAGAAATTTTTTACAACTGGTTGGATGTTTGGTGATGCCCTGAAAACCGCCTGGACATTTTGGAGAGCTCTCAGAGTTATGGTAGCTCCCTGATTGATGGGAGCCACTAGATGGAGAACCATGTTGGTATTGAGTAGTTCCATGGTAAGCTTGATGGGTATCGCCGGTTGTAGAAGCATAACAATTTTTGTCGTTTATGTTGCAAATGGTTTTGTAATTTTTGGTGGTTTTAGTGGCTTGGGCACAGTCTTGGTATTGGGGGTTGCACCCTGCAGTGGGGTACCCAGTTTTTTGTTGATTGTAATTTCCGTAAGAACCTAAAATTTGGTGGTTAGTTATGTCCTACAAATAAGTCAAATCTTAGAAGGGTTGTGGTTGTTGTTGGGACTGTTTGAGATGACTTTACCATTTTTACTTTACATTTTTTTATCTTTTATTATAGTTTGGTTTGACTAATGTTGTTTTTTAAATAAAAACTCGTAAAATCTTCACCTGTATTTTGCTGATATTGACCACAGTTTTGATAACTAGGGTCGCAACCTGCTTCTTGAAGAGTTTGTACATTCTGACCAGTCACCCTACCACAATCTTGTTTCAATGAATCGCACCCAACTGCAACCGTTCTAGATTCTTGGTACTGACTGCAGTTGTACTTGTTGGGATCGCATGAAACGTACTGGATGTACTGAACACCAGTACTGCTACCCGGGTAGTTGTAGGATGTTTCAATTTGCTGATTTGTTTCAGCACCACTTTGCTGATGATGATGCGAAGCTTGTCCGTATTGCCCGTGATATTGACTTTGTGACCATCCATAACCCAGGTGGTTGTCGGAAACCGGTTGATGGGAGCCACCATACTGATAATTCGCACTCTCTTTGTGGTACAAGTAATTGGGTTTTCCCGAAAAACATGTACACTTGTCGGCAAAATTACAAATATTCAGAGTGGTGTCAAACAGAGTTCCCGGAGGGCAATCTTGAGAAAACGATTGACCGTTGTTGCACTGAATAAACTTTGAACAGTCTGTGTAGTTAGGAATAAGACCACTGAAACCTTGAGGACACTCAGCCTGTTCCAACGATTCTAATTTTGCCGATCTCTGTACTATATTGGAGGTTCTTCCAGGACCTAAAAGTATAGATTATATAGCGATGATAGTTTAGTTTTTTTTTTGACAACCTGTATGTATTAATAGATATATTCATTTACCTGTTATACATTCGACTTTCTCTGGAAAGTCACATTCCAAAGTTTTGGGGTTAAACAGGGTTCCGGGGGCGCAATTTCTAGGTCCACCTCTGCCTTTCCAACAATCGAGGTACTGATTGCAAGATAGGTCGTACACAAACTGCCCAGAATCACCTTTTGGACATCTAAAATAATATAATGAATCCCACTGTTCAGTACAAATCGCTGTTTCTTCACCATTTAAATTGTTGTTTGAAGGTGGTAGACAATTAGTATGGTTTAATATCGCAGTGGCGGTCCCAGAGGAGGTGGAGCGGACGATCGCCCCCCCTTTGCTCCAGAAAAAAGTAGACAACAAAGATGCTGGTGGTAACCCTCTTTGGAGAAAAAACGAGAAATTGCAGAGAGTTTCTTTAAAGACATTCTAGAATCCCTCCACAGTATTTTGGGATAGTTTGACCTTCAATTCGTCATACCAAGAATAAACAAACGCATGACATACTTACCGTGAAAACCATTGGAAATACAGACCAATATTATAGAGTTTCTATTTATAAACAAGTTTTAGACAAAATCATTTCGGGCATAAAAAAGTAAGCCGAAATAAACTAAATTTCTTCATTTCTAAATACTAATATTCTTGGATGTTTGCCAGTAAGTAATGCTTCACACTATGACGGAAATTCATCTGACGGGCTTAGCGTTGCTGCATATCAACGGACATACTGAAATTGACATTGAGCGAGTCATTGCCCGGTTTGCCCAAAAAAACCTTATGTTTGAGACACAGACCTAAAAACCATAGACCCTGAATGCCATTAATAAATTCTTATGTGTTTTGCCCCCAAGCTGGCCTGTGTGCCAAAAAAGGACAGAATGATTTTCAGAACGTTGCTCGGCAACACTGCGGTAAGTTTTTAGACGTATGTCCTAGATACATCCATTTGTTTTACATACTCTACCAGTAGCGGCAAAAAATTAATAAATATGTAAAAAATAGGTTAATTGCACAAAAGCAATAATTTGTAGTTTTCACAACTAGCGGTTAAAAGAGCGTTTTTTCTTACGAGCGTTGATTTAAATTAACGAGCGCAGCGAGTGATTTAAAAAAACGATTTTTTTTTGCATCGGTAACCATGCTTTTGTAATTTATTGACACAAAAATCGTCTTTTGGATGAAGTTATAAAAACTCACCCCCTTTCTTGTCACCCTTTCAGAATCCCGAAACCAATTTAATTGTGTTATGTTGTTAAATATCTTTTTAAATGCTAATGGTGAGTAAAAGCGATTAAAGTAGGTGATAATTTTAATAATTATTGTAAAATTTGCTGGTGCAATACCAAAAAATAAAATAAAAATTACAAGATAACTTTAATACAAGGTTAAGGGCAACAGCTGTTTAATAGTCTTTTATATCAACTGAAGGAAAAAGGCAAAACCTGATGTTTAAATTAAACCCCTGATGAAATCTACTAAATCACTTGCATAATTATAAGTTTAAAATATGTCATATAAAATATGTTAAGATAAAAGTAAAAATATAAGAAAATACCTACTCTTTTTTTAAATTTAATATTCAATTAAAGCTTTGAGAATTAAAATATTTTACTATACTTTACAATTTCATTTTACCCAATGTTATTTTACATAGGTGAGGTACACAGAACTTGAAACCCTTAGGTCTGTGGTCAGGTACCGGCTTTTCTAAATTTACAGACAATAAAACATAATAATATTTTTATACATTATTTTCGCCTTTGTTAAGAAATTATAGCCTTGAGCACATCTTCACAGATGGTAAACAGGGTGCTGGTTCTAACAACAAAGCATATTAAAAAAAAACAGCGTGCAGTATAGGGTTTTCTGCCATTTTGGATTTTTTATGAAAAATTCTTTATGGTGGCACCTACTAGAGGGTTCCTAGGACCCCAAATCCGCCGGCGCCGGTTGTTTTTTTTTTATTTTCTTTTGTTTCTTATTTTTTTTTTGACTAAAATAACCCAATCCAACACAGCCCAACTCAACCTAACCCAACCCAACCCAAAACAATCAAAAAAATACATTACAACCCCCCCCCCCGGCGGATTTGGGGTCCTAGGGACCAAAGTAGCCCTCCCCCCGGCGGATTTGGGGTCTTAGGGACCACAGTAGGTGCCTTTATAAAGAATTTTTTATAAAACATTAAAAATGGTAGAAAACTGTATACTGCATAATTACCAAAAACAGTAACACCAATAATTGAAAATAGGTGAAGAACGACACTGACTGGTAATTATCACAACAAAACTACAGCTGATTTTGACATTTACCTTTGAAACGAAATCCCTTGATTTGGGTGTTCCAATTGTTTATACACGATGCACTCCCGCGCCATCCTATAGTTTTTAACTTCACAAGTTTATAAAAATCACATAACCACACAAAACGTTTCGAAATCAGAAATATTTGGACACGGTCGGTATGCAACGCTGCAAAACATATACAGGGTTCCTAAGCAAATCCTTAGGGGGCCAAGCAGCCGTGTATAAGACGCAGACAAACGGAAAAGCACATTAGGCAGAAAAGGATGGGCATGGGGCGATGTTGTCACTACATCTTACACGTAGTAAATCCATTCCAGGTTGTTGTTTTCTAATGTTTTCCATTTTCATACCTTTAGGACTGGAATAAAAATTGTTTTTGCTCGACTTTAATACCAAACTGATGAAAGGTATCGTAAAAAAAAATATTTTTCGGCTTTTCATTTTGTAACCATTGTCCTTACGCGCTGTTTACAGGCTGGGGACTGAGATACATGCAAATGCCTAACCTAAAGCGTTCATACACGGCCGGAGAAATCGACTGAGATATTTCCGTAGAAACTTTATCGAGCAAATAGGACGGGTTGACGCCTTCGAACGTCCAACCCGGGTTTTGCACTTTGATTCGAAATCAAAAAGGAGGAACAGTCAGATGTGGGGCCGTGCACAAATTACGTAACGGTGATTTTACCAGTTTTTGACCCCCTCCCTATGTAATGTTTTGTAACGGTTTGGCACGCCACTCCCCTAATATTACGTAACAATTTCAAGACCACTTACCCCCCCCCCCCCAAAAAAAAACTTTTCACTTATTTTCATTCCAAATTTTCTTAGTTTCACACAAATGCAAACGCTGTCAAAAACCCCCCTCCCCCCTATGACCATTACGTAATTTGTGCACGGCCCCTGTAGTCCCAGTGGAGGAGGGCGAGAAAATTGATATTTTTTTCTTAAAAACTATACTCTTTAGACCTATTTCTTTGCGTTCCCGAAATTACGTAATTATTGAAAAAAAATTGTAAGCGGCGCCATTTTTATTTCGTGATTTGTTTTTCTAACATTTTTGCGTTCGGCTAATTTAATTGAAAAATTTTTGCCTGCGGCGCCCTTTATCTTCTCACTCGAAAGCAAGATCCCCCGTTTTAGGAAAACTGATCCCGTCTCTGTTTCTAAATTTTTTCGAATAAAAGTAGAGTATGACCATGGGGGAAATAATTTTTTTCTACGGTATGACGAAAATTTCGAGAAAGTTGAAGAAAAAATAAAAAAAGTGGCAGAGCTCAAGTTTTTCGTAAAAAAAACGTTTTTTGTAAAGAAACAGAGCAAAATAAATCTTTTCACCCCTTTCTGGGTGTTACAAATATTGGCAGCCCCTTATTTTTCGCTTTTACCCTCCCGCTAGTTTTGAAGAATTGGTTCGCTACATGTTTCGAGATCATGTCATAAAACACCTCGAAAATATCAAATGTAGTGTAGGGCCAGCTTTATTTAAAATCAATAATATCGCAAGCAAAAAGCTCTGCAGGAAAAACAGCGCCGTTTATTGATTTCTTTGGCTGCTAGTGCTAGCTGCATGGTTTGGCCGTTTCCGGATAGATGTCACTAGTAGAACAGAATGGAAAGAAATTTAATTAAAAGCGAAGATATTTCTTTCTAATGTTAACAACCTCACGAGTTTATCGCTCAGTATCGTAAATAATGGACCCTGCCGCCTCCTTTAAGCAAGAAAAAGCTGTGGTTTGGACCTGAAAACATCTAATTTTTAATTAGATTAGATGTGTGGCCGCCATCTAGCGGAATTTGCAGACATCTTGTCCACGGTTATTATTGCAACTATGATTTATGCTCACAATGAAAGAGTGGCGACAATTTTTTCTCATGAAAGCAGTCCGGAGATAATAACAAACTGGCACCATTGCTCAATATACCTGTTTCTTTTGTGCGCGCAGAACTTTCTATGCCATTTCTGTTTGATTTATTGAAATCCTATCCCTAAGGAAAATCTTAGGAACCCTGTATAATGAATGCAAACCACCAGTAGTGCGCAGAAGACGGCAATATATTGCGACTTGCCAGTTCTTGTTTAGGGATCGTTGGGAGTATTGGAAAAAATATGGGATTTTTATTTTTTATGAGTTTATTTTTTATCTTTTTGTTTTGTAATTATAGTTTTAAAATAAATAAACATTGTTTTCATGATATTTTTAAATGTAGCTGATTATAGTGGTAAAAAAGCACCAAGATTTTCATCAAATTTCAGAACCAACAAGAAAGTAACCTCAAGTTGGCAACAAGGCTTCATTCTACAATGCTTTCATCATTTGGGGAATACGAGCTTATATATATAATCATTTTCACATTTCATACTGGCTCCGACACATTGGATCTTTTTTTATTTTGCTCTTTGAGGAAAAGATATTGTATAAAGTGCGAGTTAGGATGACTACAAATATTTTTTTGAATTTAAATAAAGAGAAAGAGAACACCTAATTCCGGCGATACGTTTTGCGAGATACATTGTTATAGCATTCAGGGTCTAATGGTATTAGGTCTGTGGTTTGAGATATGCAATATAAAAGGTAATTTTTCAACTTAAAAAGCTTTCTAGACTAAAAAAAAAGTATTTAGCTATTAGGTTTTGTTATCTATGTTTTTTCATAACTGAAAAAATTATAAGTAGTTACTCAAGCGCGTATTTCAGGGAGATAGGGCTTTAAATTTTTTATCAAAACATTTAGAAAATCAAAAGTAGGGCATAAATTGCGGCGCTATAACACCTTTGATATTTACGGTATGAGTTTAATGTTAAAAATGGCATTTGTGGGGTCATTTCCTTAAAAATTTGATATATTTACAATTTTAGTTTAATTTTAAATAAAAATGCGGCGCTATTATACCATTGATATTTACGATTTTCATTTAATTCGACTAATAAATTGCATTTTTATTGAAATTTTCCCAAAAATTTTCGGCGCATTTAAGCATTTTTTAAAATAAAAAATATATGAAATAAACGAGTCAAAATCTCAGTACCCCCTCCTAGATTTGAGACCAAATTCGCGCTTGTAGTTACTAAATCTTGTTTAAATATATTGATATGTGCCTCATAAAAACTATGCTTTTATTCTATTTTTTTTTCGTATCGAAACCGCCCCCCCTTTTCAAATTACTGGGAACGCCCCTGTATCATATCGTACTGAATACGTATCGAAAACCAAGCATCTTTTATCATAGATTAAGGAACTATAGATCCGTCACTTCACCCTTCCCGCCAATAATTATTTTTCACGAAAAGTGCGGTTATGTTTCCGCGTGCAAAGGAACTGCCAACATAATAATATTTAGGTTGGCAATATTCTTTCTAGAAATCTGCAGCTCCTCCTCTTACCCCTTCTAGGGTTGTCCGTCAGAGGGCACATTATGACAAAAGTGACTGAATGTCGGTTATGACTCATAACTTATGAGTTCCATTTTGAAAACTGAGGTTTGCCAAGGTTTTTAAAAAGTGATTTTGTGATTATTCCTGTTAAAAAAATTGTGATTTTATCCGGCGATTACAATGGCTGAGAAACAAAGAGTTAGAGTGTGTTGTATTCAAAGCTGCGGAGACCGTGCCATGATCCCAATAAAAAAACGGGGAGAGTATAGTGAAGCCGTTAAACGCGAATAAACTAAGTGCTGATGAAATATATAACAGATTTTACGTGTGTGATAAATATTTTGCTCCAGAGGACATTTTGCAGACTGGACGCAGAGGTCGTAAAGAGTGATGTCCCACACTTGCATTTGGAATCCATTTAACTATTTATATATAGTGTTAAAACACCCTTTCCTTATTTGATCAAGTTTAGTATGGCTAATTTTTGTGTATATCAATAATAAGTTAGAAAATGCGACACTTGTGTATTCCAAACCAGGGGTATTAATATTATTTACACCAAGACTTTTTCTAATGTGTGGGTTTACCATAAATTGCCCCACATATACAGTAAAAATTTTTTGAGATTAAAATTATTTTTTTCTGTTTCACAAATTTAGTTTGGAATACAAAAGAGTGGCATTTATTGTTTTTTTATGTACTAAAAACAAGATAGGTATAAACATTTTAAAGAAAATTATTTAATATTTAAAAAAGCACAGACGAGATCATATTGTAATATTTTCTTTATTGTAAAAAATATAAACTAACATGTTTCGAAATATCCCATAATCTTTTATAATAAAACAACCAGAGGTTTTGTACTACAAGTGCATTATGGGTAATTTGTATTTATTTCTTAAAAATATGCTTTTTTATTTTAACTTAACATAAGTAACAATTTTGTTTGCAAAGAAAGAACCCTACACAAATTACATTGGAAATGGCTATTGGCTAAATGTCATAATTTTTTATATGTTGTAGTACTCAATAAACAAAGCACAAAAATAAAAAACCGAGATACGGATCAGGATTACTTTCTGAGATATGGAGCTTTAAAGTTGACGTGTTTTAAGGCTATATCTTTGGACATGTTCTAATTTTTTTTCACAACTTTGTTGATTACCGCCAAAATAAAATAATTCGTTTCTGTATTTGTCCTGAATGAAACACTCTTTCCATCCAAGTAAAAATGTCCTTTGGTACCACCAACCAACCGGCGGTAATCAACCTAGTTGTGAAAAAAAAACTTGTCCAACTTTAAAGCTATATATCTCAGAAAGTAATCCTGCTCCCTATCTCGTTTTTTTTTTATTTTTGTGCTTTATTGATCGAGTACTACAAAATATAAAAAAATTATGACATTTAGCCGACAGCCATTTTCAATGTAATTTGTGCAGGGTCCTTTAAAAAAAAAGCGAAAATTTAAGCGAGCACCATCTAGTGGTCATATTACAAACAAAAAATCGATAGTACGGTTATCGCGAATTTAACCGTGAGTCATCTAGTGGTCGTATTACAAATTAAAAAAGAAAAATCAATATAAAAGTATGGTTATTGGTCGCGTGCATATCTGCGCAGACTCGCCAAACTCCAAATAGTTCCGAACCGTTTAACACGTAACTGTCGTATCTATTGTAGCTCCTTAACCTATGATCTTTTATATATCACGCTCTTTGCCAGAACAGAGAACATGATCTATGAAATAAAAAGAAGACAATCTTTTCGTGATTTTTATAAATTACTTACGTATTATACACAGGTATTTGTTTGCTTTTCTCGATCCTCCTCTTGTAAACCACCCGATTGTTTAGCGTATTTTTTTCCACAATATTTGAGTTGTGTTCCTCTAGCAGGTCCTCAATTTTTTGTTCTTGCTTGTTGGTCGAGTATATAGGGTACACTTTTTTACCGGGGCTATTGCTATTCAAAGCATTTAAGCTGGAGCTGTAGCTTTTGTTGTTGTGAACATATACTTTGCTATAGCTGGACTGGTACAATGGTAAGTGGGTGTCCGGAGATTTGGAGTTAGGAATTTTAGTGAGGGATGACGTGTAAGGTCGAGGGGTTAATTGGGGCTCATTTGGAACGTATACCTAAAAAAATACACACTAGAAATAATTCTCTAAAATGCCATTGAGTTGTGTTCGTTCTGGCATCCTTATATAAAATATTCTTCAAACATTTCAGAATGCAGAGTCCTATAGAATATCATGTATAGTACATTCCTAGAATAATTAGTTTTGATGATCTAATTGAGTGTGTTTTAAGAAACTTATAGGATGTTTTATGAACATTTCAAAAAGTATATTCGCATAATTTTCCATACACTAAATTTCAAGAATGTTAAGATTAGCCATGTACCTATTTCAACGGTATGTCTATTTTGGTATTTCTATAGGATGTTACACGAACATTTTAGAATGCATCTTCCCAGAATATTCTACACAGAACTTTTCGGGAACACAGATCTAATTTCTTGTGTGTTTTGTTAAATAGGTTATAAGAGATCCATATATACGGTTCAATTAAAAATGTTCGGACTAGCAAAATTAAAAAAACAATAATTTAAAGTAAAAAAATAATAGAAATTAGAAAAATATAAATATATTTGGATGTTTGGATGTTTTTGAAATGTACTGTGAATGTGCAAATTAAAACATTTGCAAGAAATGTCCGGGGTGGTGTGGTACCTTATTTTGAAGGTGTTTGAACTGCCTTTCCGGATGTATCGATTTGTTTCCGAGATATTTATGTTTAAATTTATTATAAACCGAAAAAAAAGCGATCTTGTTGATGTTTTCTATAGAATTCTGAGGCTTTTCTAGCACATATCGATTTAGTTTTTTTATGATTTTGCCAAAGTTTTTTCAGGGGGTAAATTCCAACCTTTAGAGGAGTTGCATTCAGGAGCGTCATTTCACATTTCTCTTGGGGGGGGGTATACCTAATTTTAATAAAAAAAATGAACGAAAAAAAAACACTTTATTGACGCCTAAATAACTCAAATAAACATAAAAAACAAAACAATTTTTTTGGTAAAACATACATTACAAAAGAAAACAAAAAAGCTTAAACTTAAACACTAAATTAATGGTCTATTGGGTAAAGGTAATGCGGTAAACCGTCGTAGGTGTATTTAAGTTAAAAAGTGTTTTTAAAATGTGTTTTAAGTTAAAAAGTGTTTTTAAAATGTGTTTTTATCAGTAAAAGCCAAATTTTGATTTTTTTGTGCGAATACTCATACAATACGCAATTTCCCCCCTCCCAATTGACGCCGCTGGGTGCATTACCCAAAAACTGAAAAAGTGGCAACATAGGCTCCATAAAAAACGAGTCCTAGAAATGTTCATGGTAAATTTAAACGTAAATAAAATAAATTTTAGCAGTCAGTTTTACTTCTCCGTGGGGTAGAAACTACGACCAATCCAAAAAAATACCCTTAAAAATTTCCCGCTGTTTTTCTAAAAATTTTTTTACGACCACTGTAAGCTTTTAAAAACGCACCCTGTATATCCCCCACATGGATGTGTTGGGAATGTCCCACGAATGTTTTTGCGATATTAAGGGATAAACAACAGATTATCTTACCGTATAGATATAACTAATATTCCACAACAAAAATGACACTAGAACACTAAAATAATGCATTTTTTTGATTTATGAACACATCACTAATATAAGGACGAAAAAATTGAGCGCAAAAATTGTGTATGGTTGGGTTTATTTTGTTGTCTCAAAATCGCGTTTACTAATTCTATTAAAATTTAACAACTAGTAAGATTTTCACCTTTTAAGCCTTCTGAGAAAAAGAGCTCTTCTCAATTAGACGTTAGTAAGACAAGGATAAAAGAACAATGAGGGAACGTTTTGTTTAGAACGAACTAAGACCTTGTTATCGTTAAAAGATTAGGCAGTAAGGGTCAGTAAGTATTCGGATCAAACAAGATTACAAATGATTTTTTCTTGGGATTGTAATACATATTTATTGTCCACTAGCTTACAAAAGACTTCCTTGAATTGGACTTGTTTTCGAAATTTAGGTCTGTTTCGAAAACACCATCAATAATAATTTTTTAAAAAGTTGAGGTTATTCTTTTCTGTAGATATTTTTTTACACTACACATACCTATCCGCGGATTTTTATCAGAACTTTAACTAGTACAGTAAAATTGTCATCTGAGGTCGAAAAAAATCCAGGGAGGCTGAGTTTTTGGTATGTTCTTTCGGGGGGTATGTCCCCCACTTCTCGGGAACCATTCGCCATTTTGAAAAGTCTTTGTAAGCGACTTGCCTCTTTTCTATAGGTCGGAGATGAAAAGTCTGAGAACAAAAATATCGGCAAAAAATTTGCAACATATTTGTCCAAGCGCTTTTTTTAGTTAGTTTCCAAAAAGTTACAAAAAATAAGTTGCAACGTATCTTGACCAACAAAAAGTGATTTTTTTTTAAAACCTTAAATAAGAAAGGTGTAGGTAGATCTCGGAAAAGTCCTATAAAAATAAGTATATTATTTATAATTAATTAAACAGTCTCTGAACTACAGCTACTGAAAGTCGGTAAAACTCTTTGAGAACAGCTTTCTGGGCATGCATGAAGTCGCGTGTTGTGGATTATATATTATTATTTATAGTAAGAGCAGTACAAATCAAAGCTTGTGATGTACTATACACAAATGACCCAGTCTGTCGGCATGAAAATTGCCGAAAGTATCCAGTGGCGGATCCAGAAATTTCACCAGGGGGGGGGTGCAAGCGACTATGAATATAGGGCAAAATAGTAGTTTTAACAACTAGTGGCTAAAATAGTGCTTTTTACTTCCCTTGCTAAAGGGAGTAAGTAATGTAATCATCGAAAAATCGCACTTCGAGGTTTTCATGATCCTCCACGAATTTTGAGGTTTTGAATAGTGATAAGCACGAATCCAGACGCCGTCGCTCTGTCTGTCGATCTGTCGGTCTGTCTGTCTGTCGGTCTGTCTGTCTGTCGGTATGTCTGTCGCCTACTTTTAAATTTTTAAATTTTACATAGTGATTACTTTTTTTGACGCGCAGACCCCTATTGTTTTTGAGCATGCTCCTAGTAGACCCTTCGGAGCTACCCACAAAAAAGTTCATCCCTAAAAAAATATATTTTTTTCTTACCGTGTGATACCTCCTTGGAAAGCTTATAAAAATTGTAGTTGAATGGCGCCAAAATTTTTGACTACATATCACACCCTATTGTCTTATCAAATTTCATACAAATCGGTTTAGCCGTTATGGCGTGATTAATGGACACATATAAAATATATTGGAAACGTACGTGCACCCTAGAAAAGTCTGGATACACCCTGGAGAAGTCTGGAAAGACTCTGGAAAAGTTTGGAAAGATCCTGGAAAAGTCTGGATACACTCTGGAAAGTTTGGAAAGACCCTTGAAAAGTCTGGAAAGACCCTGGAAAAGTCTGGATATACTCTAAAAAAGTCTGGATATACTCTGGAAAGGTCCGAAAAGACCCTGGAAAAGTCTGGAAAGACCCTGGAAAAGTCTGGATACACTCTGGAAAAGTCTGGAAAGACCCTGGAAAGGTCTGAATATGATCTGGAAAACTCTGGAAAAATCATGGAAAAGTCTGGATACACCTTAAAAAAGTCGGGAAAGACCCTGGAAAAGTCTGGCTACAATCTGGAAAGTCTGGAAAGACCCTGGAAAAGTCTGGAAACACTCTGGAATAGTCTGGAAAGACCCTGGAAAAGTCTTGATATACTCTGGAAAAGTCCGGAAATACCCTGGAAAAGTCTGGATACACTCTGAAAAAGTTTTGAGAAGTCTGGAAGGACTCTGGAAAAGTCTGAAAGGACCCTGAAAACGTCTGGAAAGTCCCTGGAAAAGTCTGGATATACTCTGGAAAACTCTGGAAAGACCCTGGAAAAGTCTGGATGCACTCTGGAAGAGTCTGGAAAGACCCTGAAAAAGTCTGGATACACTCTATAAAGTCTAGATACACTCTGGAAAAGTTTGTAAAGACCCTGGAAAAGTCTGGATACACTCTGGAAAAGTCTGGAAGGACCCTGGAAAAGTCTGGATACACCCTCGATAGTCTGGAAAGACCCTGGAAAAGTCTGGAAATACTCTGGAAAAGTCAGAAAAGTCAGAAGAGACCCTGGAAAAGTCTGGAGAAGTCTGGAAAAGTCTGGAAAGACTCTGGAAAAGTCTGTAAACACTCTGGAAAAGTCTGGAAAGACTCTCGAAAAGTCTGGATATATTCTGGAAAAGTCTGGAAAGACCCTGGAAAAGCCTGGATGCACTCTGGAAAAGTCTGGAAAAACCGTGGAAAAGTCTGGATACACTCTGTAAAAACCTGGATACACTGTGAAAATGTCCGAGCACACCATGGAAAAGTCTGAATACACCCCTGAACAGTGTAGATACACCCAAGAAAAGTCTGGATATACTCTGGGAAAGTCTGACCAACCCAATCTAACCCATGTATATATGAATAGCGGTTTTTTATATAATATATGATATTTTGACGATATTTTTAAATAATTTATATATATAATATTACTATTTTCCGCTATGTCTCTTTGGATAAAAAACGGACAAAAATCTTTTTTTTCACCCGTGATCAAAAAAAAGTTTTTTGCATCGGTAACCAAAAAAGTCATGCTTTAGTTATCTGTAGACAGTTACTAAAATCATGTTTTTGATGAAGGTATAAAAAAATAGTAGTTTTCACAACTAGTGGCTAAAATACTGCTTTTTTTACAAAACTTGGTTTAAATAACGAGCGCAGCGAAGTATTTAAAAACGCGAGTAAAAAAAATACAGTTTAGCCGCGAGTTGTTAACACTATTTTTTTAATACCTTTATCAAAATATCCAAAAACAGGAAAATACTTTTGAAAATGTCGAACGAAGAACACTTCTCGCAACACACCATCTTTACACTATAAATCAAGCGGCTGGTAAATGAAATAACAATGGTCTTTGACAGTTTGATATTTTGACAATATTTTTATATGATTTTTTCGTAAATACTTATTGGTGAAACTGGTGGAAATGGCTTAATTTTTCAGCAAGAGTAATTAGATTTTTTCAATATCACTATTTTCCGCTATTTCTCTTTAATTTTGGGTAAAAAACGGACAGAAATCTTTTTTTGC
Organism: Oxystoma pomonae; assembly: GCA_963921995.1. Lineage (NCBI taxonomy): Eukaryota > Metazoa > Arthropoda > Insecta > Coleoptera > Brentidae > Oxystoma > Oxystoma pomonae. The sequence continues at coordinate 62,051,534 of OY998171.1, forward strand.
ACTCGTGATAAAAAAAAAGTTTTTTAGCATCTCTAGCTAAAAAAGCCATGCTTTAGTTATGTGCAGACAGTTAGTAAAATCATGTTTTTGATGAGGTAAAAAATAGTACATTATAAACCTAGGGACTAAAATGGCACATTTAATCCTGCGGCGAAAGGTTTGTAGCACGACCGTAGGGAGAGCTACAATTCGCTAATGGATTAAATGACACTTTAGTCCCGAGGTTTATATACTATTTTATGCACTTTAGGAAAAGATCTTTGTTATACAAATACAAATGGTTCGTCAACTACAAGAAAGGGTGCTAAGAATGAAATCTTGGCCAAGAGCAAGTGCTCTTTGGCTTGACTTGCCATAAATTTAATTATGATTTTCCAGTTTTTTTTTAATCCCTGAGGGATTAAATTTACTTCTAATCCCTAAGTTGAGGGATTAAATTTATTTTTAATCCCTCGGGGATTAAAGTTTCTTTGAATCCATTATGGATTAAGTGTCACTTTAGTCCCTAAAAAGAGGGATTAAAAGTACCTATTTAATCTCTGAAGTGTCTAAAAATTATTTTGTTGGCTTTTAGACCAAAATATTTTTACGACCAGCCAACACCGTTCTCATCTAAAAAGCCAGTTAACTCCAACCGCCTCAGTGCCGTTTAGCCTACTGTGGCTGCCATTTTTATAACCAAATTGACAAGTAAAACATGGATTTTCTGTCAGTTTGGTGTCAATATGGCACCGATCATAGGCCAAAGGATACTAAAACAAAAATGAGTTAAATGGCTTTTTAGTTGAGAATAGTGTTGGACCAGCTCGCGTCATATCCTTTTTGACAAGTAGCTAACTTGTCAAAATATAATAACTCTTTTCCTTTGGCATGGCAAAGGTTGGAATCAACGGTTTCGGCCGCATAGGAAGGATTGTTTTGAGGATCATGTTCGAAAAGAAAGCCGCGCTCACTCCTGTGGCCATCAATGATCCCGGTGCCGTAGATTCAAAGTATTTAAGTTACGTGTTCAAACACGACTCGACCCACGGAAGATTTTTCGGAAAGGTGTGCGAAGACGATAAGCATTTGATAGTCAACGATAAAAAGATTCAGCTTCTTACCGAGAGAGATGTTAAGAAAGTAAGTATAATGATAAAATACATTCACTAAAAAAGCTTCTTACCACCGAACAGGCAGGCTTGTTCGGTGTTCTTACCGAGGGAGATATTAAGAAAGTAAGCATAATAATAAAATACATTTGTTCACTCAAATTTAATTGGCCGTGATTAACGTTACGACCGTGCCAATCCTTTTTACACAGGCTGTCGTAACTTTAACAAAAATGCTAATTTATCTCTAATTAGTTTTAAACGTTTTATCATCTCAACAAAACTTAATATTTTTTACTCTTTACACGCGCTTCGCTAAGTTATTGATATTATTAAAACTTCTCTCTCTTTTCTCGTCCTCTTCCTCTCCTAAAGATGTACACGTGTATCCGGTGCCGTGGATCCAAAGTATTTAAGATTCGGTAGCCGATTTCATGCACAATTGCTTATGGCAATCTCATCAGAGAATGCCCATGTGCAATCTACTAGGTTAAGTTGGACCCATAGCCAAAATAATGGCTTTTTACTACTTTTCAAAATATTTCCCGCTACCTTTATTGCCTAGGTATCAAAATTTTTCCTTAACAGTCTCTTTTTGCAACTATTTTTGAAGATTTTCACCATTTTCCAACGTTACGCACCAATATAGTTATTATTTGACAGAACACGATGAATCTCGGTGGCAGGGCCGGTGTCAGCTTTATTTTAACTACCTATTTTGTCACTTTTGTATTTTAAAACTTCAATCTTTTAGGCTTTTTATTTTAACTGAGTTTTGTAACGAGTATTCTATCCTTTTTTTATTTCTACTTTTCAATACAATAGTAGTATTGGAAGTGGACTGCATGAATCAACCCGACAGCGTTGGTTTTAGTAATCGCATTTCACACCTCTCTTATCGCGACAAAAAAAAACTGTAGGTCAGCAGGTCAGCATTACCATTGGGTACTGCATGAGGCATCTAGAGGTGCAATGAACTAAAAGGGGCCATCCATAAAATATGTTACACTATTTCGACCATATTTTCCTTACCCTCCTCTTTTCACAAATCTTCACGTTTCTGATGACCCACTCAAAATTAGGTCACAAACTTAAAACACCTACCTCCCCTTATTAAAAAGCAGCTGAAAAAGTTTAAAACAATTTTTCTCTAGTGAGAAATAACAGCCCAAAAAAATGTGTTATCACCGACGGACGGTGTCTCCTCCATACTTTATTATAATTAAACTTAGGTACCTACCTACTAACATTAGTTAACAATACTAAAATTGGAGAACTTAAAATGTCTATATTTATGAATTATTTTATTTGTGACAGGGGGGGGGAGTCAAAAGTTGGCAAAAATGGTGTTACATAATTTATGGCTCTTCATAAATTAGAAACACAATTTTTACCAAATTTGGCCCACCGCCCTCTACCTTGCCATAAATCATTACGTTTCTGATGACTGTCTTCACTAAAGTTACGTCACAAAATAAAATCCACGCCCCCTTATTTTTATTCCAATTTTGGTATTGTTAAATAATGGTGCCCATTTTATCATTAAGGCGCAATTACACAGACGAACATGCTCAAACAAAAGCTCGTGCAAAAGATCTAAAATTTTTTGCGTGAACATTTTTGTGAGCTTTTCTTGGAACATTTTGTTCGGGTAGATTTTTGAGCAAATTACTGCTATCTGTTTTGGAAACATATTTTTAAAGATGAGAATAAATAAAATTTCACATCAGTGATCAGTGATCTCAATTCTTTAAAAAAATGGAACACCCACGTCTATTTTAAATTTTTGTGAAAAAAAGCCGACGGCAAGCGAAACATTATTCTTGGCTATTAGTTTTGTGTTTAGTGGGTGTTTTTTTGGGATTTTCTTGCGATTTTTTTTTTATTTCCAAGGGTTTTTTTCCTAAATTCGAAAAACAACCCAGGAAAATTTTTCTTTTCCAAAAAAATTTTGAGTTTTCCAAATATCGGCAAAATACTCAAAAATTGCACTTTTAAGCGGTAATCCGCGCCTCACGACTATGAGGAGTGGTGGGGAGGGGATTTTTTATTAAACATATTTTTGTAACTGTACTTTACCCTTAGCTTTGATTGTTTTTTTTTAATTCCTCACACCAGATTTACCTAGTTAGTTTAAGGCCCCAAGGGTTGCTTAAAAAAGCAAAAGGTTCATGAAAATGCTAAAGATATAGATATTTACTGTCAATTTAATGTAATAATCAAGGTCGATTACTGACACTGAACAAACAATATGCAAACGGGAAATATTCCGATTCAAAAGTCTAGTCTATTACTGTTAAATTATATTTTTTAGACAAGGGTCGGGATCGTAGGGTTTTAAAAGTCGGTAATAAACGGTTATTATTTAAACCGAACGTGCTTTTGTTCATATATTAACTAAACTAGGAAGTAAAATAAGCGATATTCTTTTAAACGTAAATTTTTATCATTACATATTACTCAACAGCAATAAATAAGTGCCAATTATTATTTCTTTTATTCTCGTTTTTTTACAACCCCAAAAAAGTTACAAGTATACTGGCATATTCCCTATAAAAATCAGATTAATCGAAGTTGCTTATGAGGTAAAACGTGAATTTCGACATCAAATCGTTTTTCCGTCGGAAAGCACTTAATTAAAAATACCTTGTTTTAAAACTTAGTCTTTCTATTTTCAGTTAAGTTCAATGAATTCCCATAAAACTATAAAATTTAAATTTGTAATAAATTTCTATACCAACATTTCTTCAAACAAATTTTGCTTAACATTCTCTCCAAAATTTCCGTGAGTCTTTTTGTACGAGATTTTGCTCGAACTTTGAACATTTTGCTTAAGAGGTTCGTGTAAATGTTTGTCGGCATTTCAACATCAAAGGAAAGTTTGTCTGTGTAAATGCGCCTTTAGAGTGAGGGATCGGTGGTGGCGTGGCATCACATTCTTTTTTGGTATTTTATTTCTTACGCAAAGAAAAATGTGTCAATATTCTAACCGCTCTTTTTTTAGAATTCAAGGGGAAGATATGTTTTTTGTAACGTAATTTTAGGGGAGTCAAAATTAATTTATGGCTCGCTCCCTTACTTTATTTCAGCTGGCTCAGAACAAAACGTTAATTAAAATCTATTCACCTATCTTTATTGTTTACCTACTGTTGGCTTTTTTGGTCGTGATAAGAGTGGTGCATGTGGTATGCGATTGGTAATAAACCATTGCTATGTTTTCATGGGTATTGAGTTCGTTTTTAAAACTCATTGTATCTTCTTCTTTTACAGAGCGTGTTCTTTATCAAGAGCAAGAACACGCTATAAAAAAGAAAAAGATACAATGAGTTTTGAAAACGAACTCAATACCCATGAAAACATAGCACATGCAATGCATTCGTGTTGATTCAGGCAGTAGTCTTTTTATATTATTGTTGAAAAGTAGGAATTAATAAATAGAAGACTCGCAATAAAAGCCATCAGTTTTTTTTTAAGTTTAAAAAAATACAGACAGTGTTAAAATATACATAGTGCAAGTGAAGAAAAACTAAAAAAATATGAAACCGGCACTGCCTGAAGGGATTGACCGCGTTCTATGGTCAATTGTTAAAAAAAAGTGAAAATTATAAAAAATTAGTGGAAAAGGGGGCTGTTGAGGACAAATTTGGATACCTAAACGATAAAGGTAGGGGAAATGGGTGAAAATATAAAGGCGCATTTACACAGACAAACTTTCCTTTGATGTTGAAATGCCGACAAACATTTACACGAGCCTCTTGAGCAAAATGTTTAAAGAAATGTTCGAGCAAAATCTCGTACAAAAGAACACACGTAAATTTTGGAGAGAATGTTGAGCAAAATTTGTTTGAAAAATTGGGGGTATAAAAATTTCTTTACAAATTTAAATTTTATAGTTTTATGGGTATTCATTGAACTTAACTGAAAATAGAAAAGCAAAGTTTTAAAACAAGGTATTTTTTACCTCATAAGCAACTTCGATTGATCTGATTTTTATGGAGGATATGCCAGTCTACTTGTGACTTTTTTGGAGTTGTAAAAAAAACGAGAATAAAAAAAATAATAATGGGCACTTATTTATCGCTGTTGCGTGTAAAATGTAATTATAAAAATTTACGCTTAAAAGAATATCTCTTTATTTTACTTCCTAGTTTAAAACACGATACAATAATAATTAAGTCAAATTAGAAAACCTATATACATTTTATTAAATCTCAAATATATAAACAAAAGCACGTTCGGTCTAAATAATACCGTTTATTACCCACTTTTACAACCCTACGATCCCGACCCTTGTCTAAAAAATATAATTTAGCAGTAATAGATTAGACTTTTGAATCGCAATGTTGCCCCTTTGCATATTGTTTGTTCAGTGTCAGTAATCGACCTTGATTATTAAATTAAATTGACAGTAAATATCTATATCTTCAGCATTTTCATGAACCTTTTGCTTTTTTAAGCAACCCTTGGAACCTTAAACTAACTAGTTAAATCTGGTGTGAGGAATTAAAAAACAAAAATAAAAGCTAAAGGTAAAGTTACAAAAATATGTTTAAAAAAAATCCCCCTCCCCATTATTCCTCATAGTCGTGAGGCGCGGATTACCGCTTAAAAGTGCAATTTTTGAGTTTTTTGCCGATATTTGAAAAACTCAAAATTTTTTTGGAAAAGAAAAATTTTCCTGGGTTTTTTTTTGACTTTAGGAAAAAAACCCTTGGAAATAAAAAAACACGCAAGAAAAGCCCAAAAAAACCCCTGCCAAAAAAGTCCGAGAAAAACCCTAAGAAAAAAATATTATAAATAACCCTAATCCATGTGACAAAACTGATAGTCAAGAATAATGTTTCGCTTGCCGTCGGCTTTTTTTCACAAAAATTTAAAATAAAAGTTGGTGTTCCATTTTTTTAAAGAATTGAGATCACTGATCACTGATGTAAAATTTTATTTATTCTCATCTTTAAAAATATGTTTCCAAAACAGATAACAATAATTTGCTCAAAAATTTACCCGAACAAAATGTTCAAAGAGATGCTCACAAAAATGTTCACGCAAAAAATTTTAAGGCGCATTTACACAGACAAACTTTCCTTTGATGTTGAAATGCCGACAAACATTTACACGAGCCTCTAGAGCAAAATGTTCAAAGAAATGTTCGAGCAAAATCTCGTACAAAAAAACACAGGTAAATTTTGGAGAGAATGTTGAGCAAAATTTATTTGAAGAATTGGGGGTATAAAAATTTCTTTACAAATTTAAATTTTATAGTTTTATGGGAATTCATTGAACTTAACTGAAAATAGAAAGACTAAGTTTTAAAACAAGGTATTTTAATTAAGTGCTTTCCGACGGAAAAACGATCGATTGATTTGATTTTTATAAGGGATATGTCAGCTCACAAAAAAAATGTTGCACAAGCTTTTGTTTGAGCATGTTCGTCTGTGTAATTGCGCCTTTAGATTACCATTTTATTGGTAAATTTTGTGGAATGTTCAACCTTTAGGAGCCGATTTTTAGTGGCTCCGGTGGGAGGGGGGAGGTGCTGAAGCCCCTAAGCCACCCCACCCTTGTGTACGCCCTACCATTGTACCGTATAATTAATTGGTAATATGTACGTGTGGGTTTGACTGAAATAAAGAAATTATTTTCATGTCTTCATGCAGGGTTTCAACAATTCGAATAAGATATTATTTTTTTTATAATAAAATAGTTTTTCCCACATGCGTGACCACACTGACTGAATTAAAAAACACATAACAGCCAGGTCCTATCTATGCGTGGCCACTCTAAATAAAAAAACGCATCACGTGGTGTGACATGGATTGGAATAGGAAATATATGTATCACAGTATGCGCTGTTTGTGGCCACGCAGCGGCTATGCCAAGATTTTCTGTTAGGGGGGGGGGGGGGCAGACAGAGCCAGAAAAATATGAGGGAGGCACTTGTTTTTACATTATTACTTTGATACCCCATTTAATTTAACTAATATGTAAAAGGCCTTATAATATAATATAATAATAATATTGAGGTAAAAAATGCAGAGAAATAGTTATAGTTTTAGTTTACTTTAATTATATCAAACGAAAATAGATAGGTATTTTTTTGTAAATATTTTCAGTTAAAAAGCATCATATCACAGTATTGTATTAAAACATAACCAATTACCGTAAAGCACTAAGATTCTTCTGTTATTATGATTTCTAGTGAAAGGATTAACAACATGTTCAAGATCAATATTTTTAATTCGTTCCTTTTCAATACTTAAAATTGATAATATATGTTGGTGTTGTGATTCTTAAGGCGCATTTACACAGACAAACTTTCCTTTGATGTTGAAATGCCGACAAACATTTACACGAGCGTCTTGAGCAAAATGTTCAAAGAAATGTTCGAGCAAAATCGCGTACAAAAAAACACACGTAAATTTTGGAGAGAATGTTGAGCAAAATTTGTTTGAAGAAATGTTGTTAATAAAAATTTCTTACCAATTTAAATTTTATAGTTTTATGGGAATTCATTGAACTTAACTGAAAATAGAAAGACTAAGTTTTAAAACAAGGTATTTTTAATTAAGTGCTTTCCGACGGAAAAACGATTTGATGTCGAAATTCACGTTTTACCTCATAAGCAACTTCGATTGATCTGATTTTTATAGGGGATATGCCAGTATACTTGTAACTTTTTTAGGGTTATAAAAAAAACGAGAATCAAAAAAAAATAAAAATTGGCACTTATTTATTGCTGTTGCTGGGTTAGGAGAAGGTAAAAACCGTAGACTAGTGAGAGGAAGTTTTGGTCAAATGAACATTGACATACAAAATTACAGCAGTGTTTGACAGCGCTGCGTTCCGACTGTCTAAAGCTCACTATCCCCCCCCCAGGGAACAACTAACTACTCTCCAGAACAGTTCTTTAAAAATATCCACCTGCATTTTAAAAAGTAATTACTTCGAAGACATTTCCGTTTTCTTTTTATAATGAAAGAAAACCAAAAAAGTTAAAGAAAAGAATTAAATGTTATTACCTCCATCATTAACTATTGTAACATTGCATATGACAAAACTGATAGCCAATAATAATGTTTCGCTTGCCGTCGCCTTTTTTTCACAAAAGTTTAAAATAAAAGTTGGTGTTCCATTTTTTTAAAGAATTGAGATCACTGATCAATGATGTAAAATTATATTTATTCTCATCTTTAAAAATATTTTTCCAAAATAGATAGCAATAACTTGCTCAAAAATTTACCCGAACAAAATGTTCAAAGAAAAGCTCACAAAAATGTTCGCGCAAAAAATTTCAGATCTTTTGCACGAGCTTTTATTTGAGCATGTTCGTCTGTGTAATTGCGCCTTTAGATCTTTTGCACGAGCTTTTGTTTGAGCATGTTCGTCTGTGTAATTGCGCCTAAATAAAAGCAGCAAAAAGTCCATTATTTTGGTACAGGCCAACACGACCTTGTAGATTGCACACAGGCATTCTCTGAGAATGCAACCAGCAGTTGTGCATGAAATCGGCTACAAACACGACTCGACCCATCGAAGATTTTTCGGAAAGGTGTGTGAAGACGATAAGCATTTGATAGTCAACGACGCAGAATAAGCTTAAATTACTTAAATGCTCTTTTGTGTACTCCCCTATTTATTCTGCGCTTACTATATTACAGAGCCAACTAAGATATTGTTCTAAAAAATAATTTTTTCATAATTCTATCAAATACTTATGTATAAATTAAGGCAATTTATATCGATGATTAGATCACTTTCCCTACAACCGAAGTTCACGTATTTTTAGATGACTTGAACTTTTGTTAATTTTTTCATTCTCAGAACAATGAACCTAGTTTTCTAACGCATTCAATTACGTACATTTTTATATTTCATTGACAAAAAACGAATAATGAATTATTAATATATATGGTAACAAAAAATATGCGTGACTTGCACTTGTTTCCGAGAATATGGAAAATAAAATTCCATAAATTATAAAATATAAAAAAATTGAACACCAAGGCAGCCGATCGATCCTTGTTGTATGAGAACGTATTTGTTTACTGTTCTCAAAAATCGTGGATTTTTGTATTTTTCTCTAAGAAAAAAATAATAATGTGTACCACTGAAGAAGAAACGTAATCCCGTTGATGTTTAACTACTGCTTTCGAACACAAAAAGAGGTACCAACCTCTGGACCTTCTCCACTCGATACCTTCTATGGTACCACTCCTCTGTCGTTGTGTGTGATGTTCTCCATAAACACAGCGCATTTTTAACTTATTCTTTATTAATTTTTAACAGTGCAAAAAACGCGCAGCACAAATAAAAACACGGAATCAAAACAATTAAATAAAAAAATGGCGTCGCCTCGATTGAAGACGTATGACGTACGCCACGAAGCCGGCCGAAACTGACCGAAACCCCTCGGATTGATAAACTTTCGCACATGTGCAAAAGGCCAGAGCTAAGCCAATGTCTTTTGTTTTGGTATTTCCATGGCTGGCTAGATTATAGATGTTAATTACAAGTGTGGCCTGGGAAATAGTACAGGGGCTTCTAATAAACGTTTTTTAAAAAAAATGCGTGAGTGGCTCTTGCGGGGTAGATTTGGTGGGGAGAAAGGGAGAGAAAAATGGTATTATTGCAATTTTCGGCAAAACTGACTATTTTTATTTTTTCGTTTTTTATTTTTCATTTCCCCAAAAATAATTGCATTTTCACGAAAATATACCCAGAATTTCTTTTAGATAAAAAGGTTAAAACATTTTTGAGATATTAATTTTTTTCGGTCGAAATCACTTTTTTTTCAATCAAAAATTCTACTCAGGAAAATTCTCATAGTATTTTTTGACGTTGCTCATTATTTTTGCTTTGACACATACTTTTTGGTGGGATAATAAAAAATTATAGTAACAATTGAAAAACATGCTCAGAAATGCAAAAAAACAAATAATGGCTTTTGCAACAAGGAATTTTTCATTTCATTGTTGATAATTTCTTTCAATTTGAAAAAAAACAACAACGGATTACACCATCTATTTCTACCGAAAAAATACAAAGTAGACGGTATTTAATAAAGTCGCTTTCTTCTTCATTAAAATCGTTTTCTAACAGCTGATCGATGTAATGTCAATCCTCTTACCTTACAGTTTACCAAAAGTTAAAACATATATATTGTTAGTAGTTTGCACCTGAAGACGATCAGAGATTGTACTGATCAAAACGTCGTGTATAAATAAAATATAGACAATGGAAGTCCTAAACACATATATATTGTTATATTAAAAAAATATTATATTGCATTTGGTTTAACCGCAAATAAAACAACTAAGTTAACAATTTTTTTTTCCGGTTTGAAATAAAATTGATTTAGTATTTAAACTTGTTCTAATGATATGCCTCGGACAAACATTTTCAAATCGTCATTTGTCATACATAAACAAAAAGTTGTTTGTCGTAGAATCGATTAGTGCACTTATTTTTTAGTTTATTTTAACAATTAAAATATATTTTTTTAATATTTTATTTAAAATATTTTTTTTTACCTTCTAAATAAATTTGAATCTAAAATCCGTGTCTATTATGAATATATTTTTTTTTCTAAATTTTTAAAATGGATATTTATATTACTGGCTCACGAAAAATTGTTAGGTAATGTATTAGAGACTTTATTAAGCCGGAATTACAAAATCAATTTTCGTTTTCCATATTTATTTATTTTTTAATTTTAACGAGAATTTTCCCGAGTTTAAATTTTTTGACATTACTATTTTTTTTTTGTTTTGACATATACTTTTTGGTGAGATAATAAAAAAATTATAGTTACAATTAAAAAACATGCATTACGAACATTTAATTTTTTAGTAATTGTTTAAAATTTATTTTAAATTTATACAAAAATCCAGAATCGATTACACCATTCAGTTGTACGGAAAAAATGCAAAAAATGTTTTTCATAATTTTAGTAAATATGTATTTTTTTATCTAAACTGCTTTCCTTTAAAAAAAACTTTTTTATAACCTTTTTTTGTAAACTCTGTTTAAATCAGGATAATATGAGAGGCGGATTTTTTCTATTTCTATCGAAATAATTGTTGGACGGAAATAGCTCAAAATTTTAGCTTCTTGTTGGAAATTAAAAATAAATTAATGAAAAATTATTTTTTTAATTAATTTAATTAATTAATTAAAAATTCCAGATTAATGAACTTTAATAGATTACTGTCTCTTTAAAAATCGTATCCATTGTAAAAATTTAGAAAAATATACTATTTTTGAAAACATAAAAATTACAATTTAGATTCAAATTTAACAATAATGCACCAATAGAATCTACGACAAACAATTTTTTTATATATGACACTTTACTAATCGAAATAAGATATTAATAGTAATACTGCACAAAAATAAAGTTTTAGATGAAACAATTACTTTGTTTATACGGTACTCTTAAAGCGCTTTTAAACAAAGGACGGTTTAAAAATGCTTGTCCTAAACATACCATTAGAACAAAATTGTTAACTTAGTTGTTTTATTTGAGTTTAAAAAAAAATGAAATATAAGGATTTTTTAATATACTAATATATATGTTTTAATTTGTGACAAACTGTAAGGTAAGAGGATTGACAGTACATCGATCAGCTGTAAGAAAACGATTTTAATGAAGGCAAAAGCGATTTTATTTAAAACCGTTCTTATATAAAACGATTTTAGGTGCGTATAAACGTAGTAAATTAAATACCGTCTCCTTTATATTTTTTCCGTATAAATAGATGTTGTAATCGGAAATTATCAAAAATTGCTAAGAATTCATTGTTGCAAAAGCCATTATTTGTTTTTTTGCAATTCTGAGCATGTTTTTTAATTGTAACTATAATTTTTTATTACCCTGACAAAAAGTATATGTCAAAACGAAAAAAATCAGCAACGTGAAAAAATACTACGAGTATTTTCCTGAGTAGAATTTTTGATTGAAAAAAAGGTGATTTGGACAGAAAAAAATTCATATCTTAAAAAATGTTAAACTCTTTTACCTAAAAAATATTGTAGGCATTAAAGACACAGACTGGTATGTTTTGGCAAAGTTTCCTGAAAATACAAATATTTTTGCGGAAATGAAAAATAGGAAACGAAAAAATAAATATATTACGATTTTTCGCATTTTTCTCGAAGATTTTAAGGTTATGTGAAAAAGTTATATTTACAAAAGTTGTAGAACTTTGCACCGTCTACAATTTTTGTATTCATATTGATGAATAATACCATTTTTCTTCCCCTTTCCCCCCACCAAATCCACCCCGCAAAAGCCCCACTCACGCATTTTTTTTTAAAACGTTTATCAAAAGCCCCTTTATCATTTTCTGTCATCAAACTGCTGTTAAACATTTTTTTGTCTTTTATTTTAATTTGGTTGGACTATATAATACAGTATATTCCACCCGAAATAAATTTATACACATTGATTGACATCAACTGTCAACGAGAATTTTCATCTGACGTTTACTTTTTTGTTTCTCCCTATATTTTTGGTCACACTCATCACAGTATGGACAGGGCCTCATTCAGAAAATTTTCGATTTCGTTTAGTTTAAATTTTATCATGAGTTGATTGTAATAGAGGGTTTTTGAACCATTTTTTTGCCATTTTATTATTGTCATCGTAAGACAATTAATCATAGTGTACTAGATACTGCCGGTGCCGCAAGTGTTGATCCAATACATAAACGTAAATTTTGCGAACTCTACACATTATAGAAGGGACTGGTTATGAAATCTCAAATGAATGAAGCTCCAGACATTGTTTAGGGCACAGGCATGGTGGACGCACGCATTGGTCATTTTTAGGGCACATTAGGCATATAGGCGCAAGAGTAGCAAGATAAAAATCTGTTTCGTCACAATACCCTCTAATATTGGGAAATAATTTGTTGTTTTTATATAGTTGTTATGAATTTATAGCTTTGGATTAAAACTTATGAATTTTCACATATATCAACCCCCTCAACCATCCCCAAATAATTTTTTTCTCAAAATTAGAAAACATTAATTTTATTTAAAAATTAAAAAAATATCTCTGTCTCCGTAGAGACGCTTACTTTTCCTTCAAATTGAAGGTACATCTGCCGATTCTGCAATTTGACAGATGATTGTCTTTTACATGGATCCTGTGTCAGATTTTTTCATCATCATTTCATCTCCTAATTCCTAGCTCAAATCAGCCGATTTTTGACAAAAGTGGTACCGCTGGAATGCTTGGAGTCTCAGAGGTATTACATTATTATTATTATTATTATTACTATTAAGAGTCCTTATTTACCACAGAAAGATTACATTAGTACAAAGAAACAGAATACAAAAAAGCAGGCGAAGTATAGCCAGAGGCTACTCTACTTAACCCACAAAAATACATTTATTTAATATTTTATAATACTAGAGTATTGCTTGAATAAATACAAAATAAGCTACAAAAAGAATGATGCTTAAAGGTATGAAAATAAACAATTATTTGTTTGCAATAAAAACATTCAGATACTTATATATCTCAAAAACTTTTTTTTCTGACGAAAACTATACCTTCCCTAGCCGTGTGAGCTAGGGGTGTCAAAATCGGCTGAGCCTTCTGCTCTCTAGCATGGCATACACATATACATAGTAAAAATGGGGACAATAACCCGAGCATTTTCCAGGTTTACGGGCGTTTTTCACAAAGTGTGATGAGCTTATACATATGTACCTTATCTTCTTTTTTCTCTGAAGATTTTTCTCTAACATATCAAAAAATAAAAATTATTCACCGTTTGTTCTTTTTTAATCAGCGATGTTACCAAAAATTGCATTTTTAAAAAAAAGTTTTTTACGTTTTTCAAGTTTGTGCCGCCACTGAGAGTGACATAAATATAATATGTCATTTTTTTCAACTGCATTCAATGGCCTGGTTTTCTACCTAAAAACTGGTGTACTAGAAGAAGCAAGTTCGCTAGTCAATACAACAAAATAGGCAAAAAACTGATTTTAGTGAAATCTCCAACTTTCAACCCCTATATCTCTCAATCCGTGAGGTCTATTTAAACGTTGATCAGGGAGAGCAGATCTACAACATGTCAAACGCCCAGCCCATTCCAACCGAGAGCCAGTGGCAACGCTAAGTGAGCGGGGTCTTTTATAATTAAATAATGAATTGACCCAGAAATTTTTATATTATAGATTCCCTGGGACAGCTTAGGCGTACAATACGTACTCGAAAGCTCGGGCCTTTTTACCACAATAGAAACGGCGCAGGCGCACATTAAAGGCTCGGTGAAACGGGTCGTGATCTCGGCCCCTTCCAAAGACGCCCCCATGTACGTCTTGGGCGTGAACCAGGACAAATTCAAGGCCAGTGACAAGGTCGTTTCGATGGCCAGCTGCACGACCAATTGTTTAGCGCCGCTGGCGAAAGTCGTGCACGAGAAATTTGGAATAGAAGAAGGTATGAACGTACGCGTAGATGTGGAATATAACGCAATATTTTTTTTGTATGTGTAAAAAAACAAAACCGTCCGCTCACATACGGATACGTCCTAATAACGTAAATAAATTAACTGAATTAATTAACAACGTTATGGCGTCGTCGATCCGTCGTTCATTGCGGTCAATACAAACCACTCAATATTTTAGTAAAGAAAACTCTTGCACGAAGGTTGCCAAATTTACTCAATTAATAACAACACAAATGACTAGTTTTTCTACTTTATGCAACGTTAATTTTCGGGAATCGAATCGCACGCCGTCCCTGTGAAAACGTGTATAAAGGCGCATTTACACAGACAAACTTTCCTTTGATGTTGAAATGCCGACAAACATTTACACGAGCCTCTTGAGCAAAATGTTCAAAGAAATGTTCGAGCAAAATCTCGTACAAAAAAACACACCTAAATTTTGGAGAGAATGTTGAGCAAAATATATTTGAAGAATTGGGGGTATAAAAATTTCTTTACAAATTTAAATTTTATAGTTTTATGGGAATTCATTGAACTTAACTGAAAATAGAAAGACTAAGTTTTAAAACAAGGTATTTTAATTAAGTGCTTTCCGACGGAAAAACGATATGATGTCGAAATTCACGTTTTACCTCATAAGCAACTTCGATTGATTTGATTTTTATAAGGGATATGCCAGTATACCATAATTGGCACTTATTTGTTGCTGATGCTGGGTTAGGAGAAGGTAAAAACCGTAGACTAGTGAGAGGGGGTTTTGGTCAAATGAACATTGACACACAAAATTACATTACAACAAACAAGGGTCAACGCAGTTTTTTTATGAAAGTTTTAGAACAAATCTTTCCATAAATGAAGGGCTCTCCGACGCAAAACAAAGAAATTCGTTTTATTTTATTGACGCGTAGAACTTGCGTTTCCGATTTTTTAAATATTGAAATTTTTGGTGATTTTTACAAGCTTTTATTTATGTATGTTTGTATGTTCGGCTCAAATCTTGCAACTCAAATTTGGTATTCAATTTCAGTTTTCGGTGTGTATTTATAGTTGCGGCGACAATACAATAATATGGTATTATTAGGCACCCCCTCCCGCTAATGAGGAAAGTGGAGGAAGAAAAAGATTTATTTTTTTCGATTTCAATCAAAATTGGCATACAGGGGTTTTTAGGGAAGAGAATTATCGAAAGGATGGATTTATGATAGTCTAAAAATTAAAAAATTATTTTAAATAAAAAGAAGTTTTTATAAAATATAAAGTGCACTAAAAAGTAGAAAATAAATTTTAGCATTCTCATATCATAATAATAAAAGCGACGGGCGCAAACTAAAACTAAAAATGTCCATCCATATATCAGAGAAACGTAGAGTAGTTTGGGTCGAGTTGGGTTGGATTTACTTCACAAAAAATTGAACTTACAATACCAGATAAAGAATTCTTTATATTTACACGTCGTAGTTGTGGTGAGAGTATTTTTTGTACTTATGGTATTTATTGTCTTTTTGATACGTTAGTTATAAACGCCTTACCACTCATATCTCTTTATATTACTTCCTAGTTTAGTCTTTTACAATAATAATTAAGTCAAATGAAAAAACCTATTTACATTTTATTAAATCTCAAATATATGAACAAAAGCACGTTCGATTTAAATAATACCCGTTTATTACCCACTTTTACAACCCTACGATCCCGACCCTTGTCTAAAAAATATAATTTAGCAGTAATAGACTAGACTTTTGAATCGGAATGTTGCCCTTTGCATATTGTTTGTTCAGTGTCAGTAATCGACCTTGATTATTACATTAAATTGACAGTAAATATCTATCTTCAGCATTTTCATAAACCTTTTGCTTTTTTAAGCAACCCTTGGGGCCTTAAACTAAGTAAGTAAATCTGGTGTGAGGAATTTAAAAAAAACAATCAAAGCTAAGGTTAAAGTAAAGTTACAAAAATATGTTTTAAAAAAAATGCCCTCCCCACCACTCCTCATAGTCGTGAGGCGCGGATTACCGCTTAAAAGTGCAATTTTTGAGTTTTTTGCCGATATTTGAAAAATTCAAAAATTTTTTGGAAAAGAAAAATTTTCCTGGGTTGTTTTTCGAATTTAGGGAAAAAACCCTTGGAAATAAAAAAACTCGCAAGAAAGTCCCAAAAAACCCACGGGCAAAAAAATCCGGGAAAAACCCTAAGAAAAAAATATTATAAGTAACCCTAATCCATGTGACAAAACTAATAGCCAATAATAATGTTTCGCTTGCCGTCGTCTTTTTTTCACAAAAATTTAAAATAAAAGTTGGTGTTCCATTTTTTTAAAGAATTGAGATCACCGATCACTGATGTGAAATGTTATTTATTCTCATCTTTAAAAATATGTTTCCAAAATAGATAGCAATAATTTGCTCAAAAATTTACCCGAACAAAATGTTCAAAGAAAAGCTCACAAAAATGTTCACGCAAAAAATTTTAGATATTTTGCACGAGCTTTTATTTGAGCATGTTCGTCTGTGTAATTGCGCCTTAACATGCCAACCACTAGAGCACAGCGGCTGATTTTTTCGGATTGTTAAACGCATTACGATTTTTTTATTTTAGGATTGATGACAACCGTCCATTCGTGTACAGCAAGTCAAAAATTATTGGACGGATACTCCCATAAAACGTGGAGAGATGGCAGAGCCGCCATTAACAACATTATCCCGGCCACTACCGGTGCTGCCAAGGCGGTGGGGAAAGTTTTGCCCGATTTGCAAGGAAAACTAACAGGTATAAGTACTTTACCAATTCAAGAATGGCCCTATAACAGTGAGGCCACGGGGACTAGCTCTAATGACACCTCAAGAAAAAAGGTATTATCTTAAAAAGATAAAGAAGAGGTGTTTCTAAACCACGGGCGTATACAAGAGGGGGGTACCAGGGGTAATTATCTCCCCCCCAAGACCCCAGGTATTGGATTAAAAATCACATGGCAAAATAAAAAGGGTTCTTATAAAAAACCCGAAACCAAATTTGGCAGAAACATAATTTGTCAGAATTTAAAAGAAAAGAAAATAATTGGTCAGAAAAAAATTGTCTCGAAAATGAAATGACGGGAAAAACAAATCGCTAGAAAATATATGCATAGAATTAAATTTAAACGAAACATATTTTAATAGAAACACAAAATGACAGAAAATATTTTTAACGAAAATAATTAAATAGAAAAACAAAATTCAAGAATCACAATCTGTCCGAAAATGATTTGAATTGATAGCCATAAATTCAATTGATACGTGCCAGGCTCACGGCAGGTTTACCCCTTTACATCCCTTAACCATCCTCTGCCCCAAATTTTTTCATAGTATTAAAATTGGGTCACGGGAAGTGTATCAAAAATGAATCGCAAGATTTGATAGACAGTTAGACAGCCAGAAACTGTGAAGTTATATAAAATCCTTTAATAAAAAAAAATCCCCGTGTCATCTTCCAAATAGAGAAACTTGTCAACGACGCAATCCAGGGCCTACGCAAGGTCTCTAGAATAAACACGGTCTAGTATTTTTTTTGCTACGCCCACCTGATGACGACACAAAGATATCAGCTGGCTTTCTGTATTTATTTTTTTGATGGGTGACTTTTGGAGTTATACAGGGTTCCTAAGCAAATCCTTAGGGGGCCAAGCAGCCGTGTATAAGACGCAGACAAACGGAAAAGCACATTAGGCAGAAAAGGATGGGCATGGGGCGATGTTGTCACTACATCTTACACGTAGTAAATCCATTCCAGGTTGTTGTTTTCTAATGTTTTCCATTTTCATACCTTTAGGACTGGAATAAAAATTGTTTTTGCTCGACTTTAATACCAAACTGATGAAAGATATCGTAAAAAATTTTTCGAATTTTCATTTTGTAACCATTGTCCTTACGCACTGTTTACAGGCTGGGGACTGAGATACATGCAAGTGCCTAACCTAAAGTGTTCATACACGGCCGGAGAAATCGACTGAGATATTTCCGTAGAAACTTTATCAAGCAAATAGGACGGGTTGACGCCTTCGAACGTCCAACCCGGGTTTTGCACTTTGATTCGAAATCAAAAAGGAGGAACAGTCAGATGTGGGGCCATGCACAAATTACGTAACGTTGATTTTACCAATTTTTGATCCCCTTCCTATGTAATGTTTTGTAACGGTTTGGCACGCCACTTCCCTAATATTACGTAACGATTTCAAGACCACAACCCCCCCCCTCCCAAAAAAAAACTTTTCACTTATTTTCATTCCAAATTTTCTTAGTTTCACACAAATGCAAACGCTGTCGAAAACCCCCCTCCCCCCTACGTAACGTTTTATAACCCCCCCCCCCTATGACCATTACGTAATTTGTGCACGGCCCTTGTAGTCCCAGTGGAGGAGGGCGAGAAAATTGATATTTTTTTCTTAAAAATTATACTCTTTAGACCTATTTCTTTGCGTTCCCGAAATTACGTAATTTTTGAAAAAAAATTGTAAGCGGCGTCATTTTTATTTCGTGTTTTGTTTTTCTAACATTTTGGGCTAATTTAATTGAAAAATTTTTGCTGCGGCGCCCTTTATCTTCTCACTCGAAATCAAGATCCCCCGTTTTAGGAAAACTGATCCCGTCTCTGTTTCTAAATTTTTTCGAATAAAAGTAGAGTATGACTATGGAGGAAATAAAATAATAATAAGTTGAAGAAAAAAATTAAAAAAGTGGCAGAGCTCAAGTTTTTCGTAAAAAAACGTTTTTTGTAAAGAAACAGAGCAAAATAAATATTTTTCAACCCTTTTTGGGTGTTACAAATATTGGCAGCCCCTTATTTTTCGCTTTTACCTTCCCGCTAGTTTTGAAGAATTGGTTCGCTACATGTTTCGAGATCATGTCATAAAACACCTCGAAAATATCAAATGTAGTGTAGGGCCAGCTTTATTTAAAATCAATAATATCGCAAGCAAAAAGATCTGCAGGAAAAACAGCGCCGTTTATTGATTTCTTTGGCTGCTAGTGCTAGCTGCATGGTTTGGCCGTTTCCGGATAGATGTCACTAGTAGAACAGAATGGAAAGAAATTTAATTAAAAGCGAAGATATTTCTTTCTAATGTTAACAACCTCACGAGTTTATCGCTCAGTATCGTAAATAATGTACCCTGCCGCCTCATTTTATGCTCACAATGAAAGAGTGGCGACAATTTTTTCTCATGAGAGCAGTCCGGAGATAATAACAAACTGGCACCATTGCTCAATATACCTGTTTCTTTTGTGCGCGCAGAACTTTCTATGCCATTTCTGTTTGATTTATTGAAATCCTATCCCTAAGGAAAATCTTAGGAACCCTGTATTATTTTTTGCAATAAAAATTGTATTTGTTCATCATTTCTTTTCTTCTCGCCCTAATTAAATAACCTGCGATATTACTAACATTATTTTTGTAATAGGTAGCTGCATTTATGCGTTTTTTTTTGTGAAAATGCTCATTATTAGATAATAATGAAAAAACCAAAGGCACTTTATAGTTTTAAATTTACAATTAGATTTATTGCATCGGTATAGTATGCACACCAAGTCTTTCCTTCTAAATAAGAAAATAATCAATCTCCTAAAAAAATCAAGTACAAAATAAAATAGCTTCCAAAACAGGAAAATAACAACTACATAACCTAACTTCTGAACTACGAACACGAACTAACACCAACTCATCCGATGAGTTTCATGACGGAATTTATTACCAACTAATGATCTTAATTCCTATTTGGTGAAAGATCAACGCATGCAGGCCAGAAATAAATTATATTTACTTATACACAAAAAGTTATAATAAAAGATACAAGCAAAAAAAATAGGTCTTGCATCAATCATTTAAACAAAAAAAAAAAGAAAAATCCGAAAAGTTAATTTAATTTGTCAAGCCTTCATACAATTTTTAAATGGCCGACAAACATCAGCTGCTATGTGTCGTGTTGTCATAGGGTCGAAGAGTGAGACAAAATTACTAGACCGTATCTATTCTAGAGAACGTGGGGCCTACAGGGCTCTAGAGATTTTTTGACGCATGCCCAATAGCGATTCGGATGGGTTGTGGTTCAGCTCATTTAAGGATCGGGCATATTATTTTCTATCAATTCGTGGTTCGGGTACTTCTGGTTTCTAGAAAATTACTTTCGATATACTTTTGTCATTCTGATATTTTAAGGTTCGGGAAAATTATAATCGGTTAAATTATATTCCTGTCTTTTAAAAATCGGGTAAACTAAAATTCTATAAAATTATATTTGTATCCAGTATTTTCTAAGGACAAAGATCAAAGCGAAAAGAGAAATGATTAAACGATGTTTCGCCCTGGGTAACCAGCGTGGGCTCATCAGTAGTTTCACTGGTCACCCTCCACCATACATCATTAAACACCATCATACACATTGATTTCCAACCTTGAACCACTCACAAAAGGCATCGTTCCGCACTGGTACTTACGTATCCAAGTTACCTGATACGAATTCGTCCTGGCGTGTTAATATTTCCAGTAGGATTATGTTCCTAAGGCAATTAAAACAAAGAAGAAGTTAAAAAACCTCCAAATCAGTTACTTCAACCGAAAAGAAACTAAAAAACAAAAGATTAATAGATCTTGGGTGGAAATAACGAAAATTCAAACTTGGATGAGCATCCCACAAGGAACACACAAAAGATCAAAGCGAAAAGAGAAATGATTAAACGATGTTTCGCCCTGGGTAACCAGCGTGGGCTCATCAGTAGTTTCACTGGTCACCCTCCACTATACATCATTAAACACCATCATACACATTGATTTCCAACCTTGAACCACTCACAAATAGGCATCGTTCCGCACTGGTACTTACTTATCCAAGTTACCTGATACGAATTCGTCCTGGCGTGTTAATATTTTTAAAAGTGATTCAAAATTAGTTCAAAATTGGTTTGAAATTATAAGCATATACGAATTACTCGAATATCGTTCGGGGGGGGGGGGAGAGGGTGTGGCTTGACTGACGTGGTAACGAATCGTTTGCGAATACCTATATGTTTGTGGGATAAAAAGTCTCATAATGAACTGAAAAAAACGCCCTGTATATAAATTGAATTTATTTTGCGTCGCTGTGTAGGTATGGCCTTTAGGGTTCCGCTACCCACAGTATCAGTGGTAGATTTGACAGCTAAGCTTTCCAAAGGGGCCAAGTTGGCTGACATTAACAAGGCCATGAAGGAGGCCGCGGAAGGACCGATGAACGGCATTTTGGCCTACACGGAGGAGAAGATTGTGTCGAGCGATCTAGTTGGTAAGGAAATTCTTATTGGAACTAGAGGCACTCTATACATTTGACAGTTATTGTTTTACCAGAGGTGGGCAATTCATATTGCCCTCTCTTTCTATTTTTTTTCATATTTGCATGTAAAACGGATTTTATGAAATGGACTGATGTTTTGTTGTCTCTTTTTATAATTTCCCCAAACAGTTTTTTAAAGATTGATTTTTTTTGGTTAGTAAAATATGTCAAGCTTTGACAAAAAAAAAAACAAAAACAAACAGTGAATACACACGGTAGATATTAAAAATGTAAATAAAAGGTAAAATATAAGGACTCCTATTATGATCTATATTTTTGTTACTCTTTTTCTTACAATAAAATATGGAAACATAATGTGTTATTTATTAACGAAGTACATACTAAATGCGTAGTTTTGTACCTACTGTTTGTAGCTCACTTACTTCGAAAATTCGGTTATTTTTGTTAATTTTACAGCTTGGTAAATGCATGTTTTCTTTTCACTTTTCCTAACTTTCTTTCTCCGTTGGAAAAACGAACAATAAAAATTCGTTTGAAATTATACTTATATATTATAAGTTTTTGATACATCAAAATTCCATTTTTAAACCTCATGTTTATTAATCAAAAGACAGTGATAAAGTTATTTATTGTCAGGGGTTACCAATTATCATTGCCAACATACAATAAAATTTCAAACATTTCCCTAACAACTGTCAAATCCAGTTGCTCACCTCTGGTAAAACAATAACTGGTCAAAAATCGTATAAAGGGCCTCTAGTTATAACTAATCAACTGTTGTTTCTAAGGGGCCATCCATAAATTACGTAACACACGAGGGGGAGGGGGGTTGTTGAAAGTGTGACAAAGTTTTACTAGGGGAAGAGGGAGGGTTCATAAGTGATGGTTTTTTCAAACTTTTGTTAAATTTTAAAATGTTTTTTTTGGTTTTCAATTTGGTTGTCAACGTTTTTTTTTTTGGTTGGCAACTATATTTTGTCTTTCTACAGGGGGGGGGGTTGCCAAAGTGTTACGTAATTTTACGGAAGGAGGGGTCCACGGAAGTGGTACGAAGTGTTACATGGGGAGAGGGGGGGTCAAAAATTACCAAAAATGGTGTTACGTAATTTATGGATGGCCCCTAACAGTTCAACAGTTGTTTATAACTAATCAACAGTTTTTAAAACGAATCAGTTGTTGTTTATCACTAATCAACATTTAATTGTTTATAACTCCAACTACTTCGAGCATATAACTATGAGATGATTTTCTCGGGAAATGCAAGGGCAGCGGCCCTTGCATTTCCCGAGGAAAATGCGTAACGATACAGGCCAACACACATTTTGGTGCCGGCGATTTTGTAACTGTTCCTGGGTAATTTTTGGGTGGAGAATCCGAAATAGCCATCAGATTTTGTCTACCAGATCTAATTTTTGAAATAGGAATTATTTAGTTTTTTTAACATCTATATATATATATTTTGTGTTCTACCTATGATTGAATAAAAGTAGCTTAACATGCATTCATACTCATATTAGTCACTATCACCTACAAATTTTCTTTTATACGACTTTCTAGGATGAAGTTCACTGGTTTAGTCTCGCTGAAGGCTCCAACAGTAGTCGGCAATCATGTGGCTATCCCATCGTCCTTGATGTCGACCTTCCATAGTTTTATTATCCTGATGGAATCTCTCTCCCTGTTCTTCACTACAGTTACCTAAATTTTCTGGAAAGCGATCTAGGTGGCTGTGGAGGTAGTGAACTTTTATACTCATGTTACAACCGAGAATGTGAAAATTTGAAAGCATAGTTTCCACTAATTCTATGTAATTGTCTGCTTTGTGATTTCCAAGAAAATTTTTAACTTCTTTAACAAATGAACCCCAAGCGTTAGATTCAGTGTCATTCATTGATGTGGTGAACTGTGGATCTTTAATAAGTTGCCATATTTAAGGACCATCAAATATACCAGCTTTTAGTTTTTCCGTGCTAATCCCAGGAAACTTACGTGACAAGTACCCAAAACAATTTCCATATCGATCCAACGCTTTCACAAACTGCTTCATAAGCTCCAACTTGATATGAAAGGGTGGTAGTAAGATTTTTTTTCTCGTAACTAAAGGTTCATTAACTACGTTTTGTTTTCCTTGAACCATAGTATCTCTTAAAGGCCAATTTCTCTTAACCCAGTGCTGATTTTTAGCTCTACTGTCCCAAAGACACAAAAAACAGGGGTATTTTGTATATCCACTTTGCTGTCCAAGGAGAAAGTTCACCATTTTCAAATCAACACAAATTGCCCACTGATGTTCTTCATATTTAATTTGTTTCAAAACTTGTGCTATTGTTTTATACTCCTCTTTCATGGTAGTAGAATGTCCAATAGGAATTGAGGCATATTTGTTACCGTTATTTTAAACTACGTTTTGAACTGTCAATGAAAAGGCGCCAATCATCTGAAGTGTATTCTGGCAAACCCATTTTTTCTAAGAGTCCTTTTCCTGAGTGAAAAAAGGCAGCAGATCCTTTTCTCTCTCGATAAAATGTAACATTAGTGCCTGGATAAAGAAGGTTCTTTTCTTTTAATCTGGATGCAAGTAATTCAGCACACTCCTTTAAGAGGTATAGGTCTCTCACGAGATCGTTCAGTTCTTGTAGATTAAAACACTGAGGAGTTGTTAAATCTGCTTCAAATTCACTGTCGGTTTCTGATTACATTCTTTGAACATCATCAGATTTTGATGTGTCTGTATCGCCTTCCGGGATTTTAGGAAGACTGCTGAAGGTTGGAATCGGTATTTTCCCTTGCAGAATCTACATCAGGATATGTCCATTTATGTCGATTGTTCCTATTTATGCCTTTAATATTAACGAGACAAAAATAGCAGTCATCATAATGGTTACGTGGTTCCCTCCAAACCATTGGTACACCAAATTTCAGGCACTTTCTGTTTCCGATTGTCCACTGTCGCAAATGTTCGACACATGTTTTACACACTATATGTACAAAAAATTATGACACAACTTTATTTGCAAAAACTACACATTATACTAAGTCGAGAAAGATAAAGTTAGACAAAAGGCACTATGTTTTCAAAACCAATTAGTCGGGGTTGAGCAAGTATTGGGCGATCGGATCATAGGGAGTTCCAAATATAAACTAGCTAATAAAATTAATAGGATTAAGTAATGCGGGTTAACCAGGTCTAGGAATATTGGTTTGCGGACAGTTATATTTGGCTAATTAGATCTTAGTTTTGTATACCAAATTTCTATTTTGACTTTTAAAGATATGTTAATTTATTTATGTTTGCCTTTTATTAGGACTAAATTGAATTAGTCTCTAGCTCAAAAACTAGAGCTGATAGAAAAAATCTGCCTCCAGTTTTAGAATCAGCACATTAAGTATATCTAAAATCAGGCACCAAACATTTTTTTAAAATTTTGTTGGCCTGTGAATAATTCCCCCAATCAAGTTAGCCTGGAAATAATCCAGAGACGAAGAGTCTACCGGGCAAGCGAGTCGATTGCGTCAATAGTGAAAGCAACTGAGCAAAAATTTAAGTTTATGTTTAATATTTTTCTTTGCTTTCTATGTTCTCGGGTAACGGGTTCATCTTGTGGATTGAAACACTCAAAAGGTAAAAGTTGCGGTTGGAGATGTTTTATCCATAATATAAGAAATAAATGCAATTAAATAAAATCAAAGTTTTCGCACAGATGCAGATGATGTCGTAGTCACTGTCACTCAAATTAATACCTTGTCATTAAATTATCGTAAGGTCACTACGACACTGGCATGGCTTTGTTAGTGCATGCGCATGATAGTTATTGTTTTACCAGAGGAGAGCAACTGGATTTGACAGTTGGTAGGGAAATGTTTAAAAACAAATTGTTTGTTGGCAATGATAGTTGGTAACCTCTGACAATAAATAATTGTGTCGTCACTGTCACATTTTTGATTAAGAAACGTCTGGTTTGAAAATGGAATGAAACACGTGCCTCGACGAATTTGTTTGTTTGTTTTTGATTTTTTTGTCAAAACTTGACATAATTTACTAACCAAAAAAATCTTTCAAAAACTGTCTTGGGAAATCATAAAAAGAGACAACAAAACATCAGTCCATTTCATAAAATCGTTTTTACATGCAAATATGAAAAAAACTAGAAAGAGATGGCAATATGAGTTGGCCACCTCTGGTAAAACAATAACTGTCAAATGTATAGATGGCCTCTAGCGCAGAGGTCCCTATAAAAAACACGAAACCGAATTTGGCAGAAACATAATTTGTCAGAATTTAAAGGAAAAGAAAACAATTGGTCCAAAAAAGATTGTCTCGAAAATGAAATGACGGGAAAATTAAATCGAAACGAAACATATTTTTATAGAAACACAAAATGTCAGAAAATATTTTTAACGAAACTAATAATCCCGAACCACAAAATTCAATAACCCCAAATGATTTGAACCGATAGCCACGAATTCAATTGCTACGTTGTCAGGCTTACGGCAGGGAATAGTTGAAGTAAGTTGTGATATTTTATTAATTTACCCTCTTTACATCCCTCAACCACCCCCCACTTCCAAATTATTTCATAATATTAAAATTGATTCACGGGAAGTGTGTCAAAAATTAATCTCAAGATTTGATAAACTGTTAGACAGCCAGAAACTGTGAATAAATAGACAATAGACAATAGACAATTTATTAATCTTTTAGGCTACAAATGTAGATAAGACAGTTCGTTACAATTATGTTTGTAAATATTTAAGATAATCTAAAATTACAAACAGCCGGCATTAAAGAATTACATTTTAAAGAAAAACGTTTTACAATTAAAACTATTATGTGCTTAACTACCAATTTTAACAAACAAACACAGTTAAACCTTTTATATTTAAAATTTCTTAGAAAATCTATATGTAATGCAAGTGCGGCAAAAAGTTAGGAAACTACAAAACAAAAAGAAAATATTTAAAATATTCTAAAATTACAAAAAGTCAACAATAAAAGAAAAAAGGTTCTACATTTATAGGACATTATAAACACAGGGAGTAAAGTGGTACATTTAATCCCGAGGAAAAAAGTTTATAGCCCGACCGAAGGGAGAGCTATAATTTGTCGAGGGAGTAAGCATCACTTTACTCCTGAGGTTTATATACTATTTTATGCACTTTAGAATAAGCAGGAAAGTAAAAAAATAACTATATTTTTTTATTTATTTTTCAAAAAATCGCACTCTGTAGACAAACCGCCACATGTACCTTCGCTCTGTCTTTATGTCAAACGATAACATAGAGTATGCCGAAACGCAGAAACATATGCGTCGCTATGTCAATAAATTTTACTTTATTTCCCTAGGGAATAAATGACCCACTTTATTCCCGCAAAAGCGGGATTAAATGGGTGTATTTATTCCCGGAAGTGCATAAAAATTATTATTTGCTTAAGGCCACAAAAATGGAATAGATTTGACAACACTGCTTTGTTGTTTTTGTGCCAATTTTTACCGGGCTGAATATCGGAGACGAGAAAACGGAATCTTTTGAATTCCTCACAACCGTATCCAGCCAGTTTTTTTTGCTGGACTCTCTCATTTTCTAAATAAAATAAACACGGCTAACAATAGTCAAAAATATTACCTGGCTTTTTCTTTAGCCTCATCGATAATCCAGAAATCTGTAAAAGCAATTTTTGGATTTTTTATTGTTTGAAAAAATACACCAAATATTGAAATATCCTTTGGATACGGTTGTAGATTTTTATAAATCCTATTATCTGATGGTTTTTTTCTTTGTAAGAAATATTCTGCCGGAATTCTGAGGCGCCAAGGTCACGTAATTTAGTAGGCCCAAGGAAACTGAAGTGAGTTGGATTGGAATATTGGAATTCAGTTTCCGCATAGCCACCGACCAAAACCAAAAATAGATACATGTCAAGTGATAAAAATGATACGGAAATTGTGGTTTTTTTATGTTGAATAATTATTTTTCTTTTGATTCTTTTTAATTTCGAGACATTGCAATCCATGAAGCATGAAGCCGAGCATCAAAACCTTTTAAAGAATGGTGTTCGCACCGTGTTCTGAACACTGCACCATTTCACTCGAAACAAAACTTGGTTTAGTGATACAACCTATTGTTGATCTTTCAAAAAAATAGCAAAGCAGTGTTGTCAAATCTATGCCGTTTTTGTGGCCTTAAAATAATACCAGTGCGGTAAATAGTTAGAAATCTATAAAACAATGAGAAATTATTTAAAATAATCCATAATTACAAAAAGTCAACCAGAATAGAAAAACGTTTTACATTAAAAATGGTTTAATAAAAAAAATCCCCGTGTCATCTTCCACATAGAGAAACTTGTCAACCACGCAATCTAGGGCCTACGGCGCTATACAGATTTAAATTTTACGCATGCTCAATAACGATTCGGATGGATTGTGGTTCTACTCATTTAAGGATCGGGCATATTATTTTCTATCAATTTTTTCTAGAAAATTATTTTCGATACTTTTTTAATTCTGATATTTTAAGGTTCGGGAAAATTATAATCGATTAAATTATATTCGTGTCTTTTAAGGATCGCGTAAATTAAAATTCTAAAATTATATTCGTATACATTATTTTCTGGGTGTTTTTCTTTCGTTCATATTTCGTTTCGGACGTTTTATTTTCCGTTCAATTGTTTTCTGTTTTTGTAAATTCGGCTTTTTTGTGGGTTCCCATGCGCAGTAGCTTTTTCACCTATGGCCTGGCGGCCCCAACAGTGCCAAAGCCAACCGCGATTTTGAATTTTCTTGTTTGTGACTTCTGAAACTTTCATCCGATTTTGATGAACTTTCGTGTGTAGATGTATATTACGCACATGTTTATTTCAATTCTGTCACATAAAACTGTTTATTTTTGGTTGGCAGGTTGTTCCTGCTCATCGATCTACGACGCAGACGCGAGCATGCTCCTGACTGATAAGTTTGTCAAACTGATCTCGTGGTACGACAACGAGTACGGTTACGCCACGAGAATCGTCGATTTTTTGGTGTTTATGTCCCAGAAAGATAAGGACTGTGGCGGGCAGAAGGAGGACCCGTGCAAGAAGAAGGAAGACCCGTGCAAGAAAAAAGAGGACCCGTGCAAGAAAAAAGAGGACCCGTGCAAGAAAAAAGAGGACACCAAGAAGAAGGAAGACCCGTGCAAGAAAAAAGAGGACACAAAGAAAAAGTGTTAAAATTTTGGAACAAAACTTTGTTTAGGTTTATTTATTTTTTATAAGTTGTGTGAAAATATTTTTTGTGTGCTTGTTTTTAATTATATATTTTTTATTTTTATTACTTATTTATTTATAATATTTATTTGTACAAAATGAAGTTACATTCCAGGTTTCAGTCCATATTTTTGAAAATCAATTATACAAATAAATATCAAAAAAATGTAAAGCTTAGTTTAATGTTTTCGGTAAACATGTATTGGATTAGTACACCGAACTCAACAAAGTATTTGAAGTGCTTGTCTGTAGAGTACAGGATACAGAAACAATGCTTTAATAAACAGTGTTTGCTTTCAACAAAAAAAAAACTAAATAATAGAAAAAATTTCTTTATCCCATATATATTAGACAGTTAAAGTAAATATTTCAACGCATCGGTATCGGTATACCTATCGCGTTCGAAATAAAACGAAAATACACTACATTTTTGACTTGTTTATGCGATGTTTCGAACGATGCCCGCTTTTTTGACGGGTGCGATGACACAAAAGCTGACAGCAATTGATGCGTACGGAGTGATGAACGTATCGTACGTGTTGTGTAGTCGCGATCTTAATATCACTCTCCGAATCCGTGTGCTTCGGTGTTATATTTTTATTTTTATTATTTTTTATGGCATGGAAGCATGGACACTGACTGAGACCATGTGCAAAAAGTTAGAGGCATTCGAGATGTGGTGTAATCGTAGAATACTAAGGATATCTTGGATGGACAGAGTAACTAATGTGTATGTTTTGCTTAGAAAAAATAAAGATGAAGTTTTATTTACCATCAAAAAACGAAAACTTGAATATTTTGGCCATATTTTGAGAAATGACAAATATAAACTTTTAAAATTGATAATAGAAGGCAAAATTGAAGTCAGGAGAGGTCCGGGTCGTAGACGGATATCATGGCTCAAAAATCTTAGACAATGGTATTATTGCTATGTTTTCATGGGTATTGAGTTCGTTTTCAAAACTCATTCTATCTTTTTCTTTTATATAGCGTGTTCTTGGTCTTGATAAAGAACACGCTATATAAAAGAAAAAGATACAATGAGTTTTGAAAACGAACTCAATACCCATGAAAACATAGCATATGTTAGTACTACGACACGTTTCCGAGAAGCACAGAGTAGTAGTAGTGGACAGAGTAGAGATCGCGCTGATGATAGCCAAGGTTCGAAGCTTTAGTTATCTGAAGACAGTTACTAAAATCATGTTATTGATGAAGGTACAAAAAAAAAACTTTTTTTGTTGATCACGGGTGCAAAAAGAGGTTGCTGTCTGTTTTTTACCCAAAATTAAAGAGAAATAGCGGAAAATAGTAGAGAAAATCTAATTATTATTGCTTACAAATTAAGCCATTTCCGCCAGTTTTCACCAAGTATTTACCTAAATATCAAAAAGTCAAAGATTCAACAATGAACGTTACCGAGTAAAAAGGCACATCGCTATATGAAAATCATTGTTATTTCATTTACCAGCCGCCTTGATTTATAGTGTAGAGATGGTGTGTTGCGAGAAGTGCTCTTCGTTCGAGATTTTTAAAAGTATTTTCCTGTTTTTCTTGGATTTTTTGATAAAGGTATTAAAACAAATAGTGTTAACAACTTGCGGCTAAACTGTGCTTTTTTAGCCACTAGCTGTGAAAACTACTATTTTATTTATAAGTTAATATTTCA
The DNA here is from genome assembly GCA_963921995.1 of Oxystoma pomonae. Classification (NCBI taxonomy): domain Eukaryota; kingdom Metazoa; phylum Arthropoda; class Insecta; order Coleoptera; family Brentidae; genus Oxystoma; species Oxystoma pomonae. The sequence continues at coordinate 62,082,300 of OY998171.1, forward strand.
GAAGTTCTACGAAGACATCCATCATTATGAAGAAAAGTAAGCGTGCGTTAACAATTACGTATGTTCAAGTTTTCTTTTACAGGAAGTATAGCGGTTTTTTGAAAAGGGACAAAAACTTTTAAAGTAATGGACAATCAAAAAAGTTCCGTTTTTTTTGGGCCATCCTATAATATAACAGATGCTTTTTGTTTTACAGGTGGTGACTCTGTAAAGAAAAACGTGTAAAATCCTTTACAAAAGTTTGACGAGAGTTAGCAATGTTTTATCAGGTTTTAAATGTTTTCTACGCGGTATGTGAAACAAACTTGTAAAAACTCAGAGAAATAAATCTCATCAAGTACAGATTTTTTCTATCAGATTTTACAAGGAAGACAGCTTGACTCGTAGAGTCTTGTAAAACCCATGAAACAACATCTATGTTGGGAATTTGGAACCTTTGATTGCACTAAAACAATCATAATTTTGTTTTCCATGAAACAGCATGACAACTGATCAACTTTCATGAGAACCTATGCGGTTTTTTACCTGGGGAGGGAAGTATATTACTAAATAATCGAGAATGAATGATATTACAGGTCAAGAATCTAAAAAGCAAAATTTTTACACTTTTCATTATTTGCAAATTTGGAATTAGCATTGTAAAGTACTGCCTATAATTGGGTCAATTAGATTTTTGCCAATAATGTTGATTGAGATTAATTTATTTTTTACGGCATCGTAAAGTTCAAGGATAGGTCTCCAAACCTGTCCTTGATTCGAAACGTCACCGTCATATGACAGGGACAATCACAGCTCCTCTAAAATGAGGAGGTGGGTTGACATATCGCCCCCCACCTTTGCTCCAGAAAAAAGTAGACAACAAAGATGCTGACATTCTAGAATCCCTCCACAGTATTTTGGGACAGTTTGACACAGACGAAAATCACGATATTAGAAATACAGAACAGCGTTATAGTGTTTCAATTTATAAACAAGTTTTAGACAAAATCATCAACGAGACTATTTTTGAGTATTTTTGACCTGAACATATTCAAACCAAGTTTATACAACGTGAAGCCAAAATCAGGGCAAAAGTAACTAATGTCGTTCCAAATACCTTAAACTGTTTGATTAATACAAAACAAAAATTCTTGAACTTTTATTGCCAGTTGTCAGTATTTGGAAATAATATTGTTCAGAAGTAGGCAAAAGCTTAAATCAAAACATACAGACCGCTTCAAGCTACTGCGAACATAGGGGGAATCAAGTCCAATTTACTCTCCGTACGACCGAGGTGGATTCGAAGCACGCTGCAGTGTTATCTTTTGGAAATTCATTTTGTTTTTATTATTTTGTTTTATTTCTGCCTTGCTCGAGAAACAGATTGGTAAGTTCTTAATTAAAATAATACATTTTTAAAACTAAAAATGGATGTCTACGAAGTTGCCGAAAAAGTGCAGATGGTCAAATGGTACTATCAAGGCAGACCATTGAGACTTACTTAAGAACTCTTTTTGGAGAATTTTGTAAATCGCCCAGAACCTAGTTTATCCACGATTTATAGGTTTGTGCAGAATTTTGAAAAGTTTGGTTGTGTAAAAACCCACTGTTTTGAATGACGAGCAGGAAGTACGAGATGTGATGATTTGCGCTGCAGTGGAGGAAAATCGAAAGTTAACTAGCCACCAAATTGCCGAAGCAGTTGTACGTCTTCAGCCACTGTCTTACGTGTTCTCAAAAAGAATGGTTATCATTCTTACAAAGCGTCAAAAACGCATCAAATTTTTCCTGAGGACAACTATCGTCGTATGGAATTTTGCGAAACAATGATGGAAAGGGCTAATCGTGATGAAAACTTTCTGAGATCTATTCTTTTCACAGATGAAAGTACTTTTCCATTATTGAATCGTCATAACCCAACACACGTTCGATATTGGTCGAGGGAAAATTTGCATTTGTATTTTGACGTAAAAACACAGTATCCCCAAAAAGTAAATGTTTGGGGGGGTATTGTAGGGGAACACGTAATTGGGCCATTTTTTACTAACGGCAATTTGAATGGTCCTAGATACTTGGATCTACTGCAGCAGCATATTATTACAACTGCTAGGCAGTTGTTAGGTGTGAGATTTGGTGAAACATGGTTTCAACAAGATGGTTGTCCCGCTCACAATGTTGGCCTTGTTAGGGAATATCTTGATAATGTATTTCCTAATCGGGTTACACGGGAAGTACACGGGGAACTATTTTATGGCCATCTCGATCACCCGATCTTGCTCCTAATGACTTCTATCTGTGGAGTTATATCAAAAATAAAGTTTACGGGCATGAAAGGGCTAATAATTTGGAAGAACTTCGGATTAAAATTGAAGAAGCTTTTCAAACTATCACCCCTAACATGCTTGGAAACGTTAGAAGGGGTTTTTATAATAGGCTCGGATATTGTCTAGCCGAGCAAGGAGGACTTTTCGAACATTTGCTCTAATTTTTTTTTGACTGGGAGAATCTTTTTGGTTTTTAGAATGTATTATTTTATTTTGAGAACTTGCTTTTATTTTGTTTCTCCTTATTATTTTCATTGTAACACGTCGTCACTGATAAATCTGAGCAGTTGACAATAAAACGCTCTTATTTATCAGTGACAAAAAATAAGAAAATTACGTTATAAAAATTTGCGTATTTATTGACCAAATTCCGGTTTCATTGACTACGCTCCACACAGCACCGTGGTTAGAGGCGTACTAAATACCAAAGGAAAGTCATGCAAGTGGTGATCGCAAGCCTGAGTATTGGTTGCTTCACTGATAGGCGTGCGGTGTCTCTGCATGTACGTACACTGGCAAATTAGACTTCTTCCGCCCTATGTTCGCAGTAGCTTGAAGCGGTCTGTATATGATCCAGTAGCGCACCCAATAATGGACGTCGGGGGGGGGGGGTTAACCTGGCCTCTTGGAGGGGGTTAACCCTAAACCCCCCCCTCGGTGCGCCAGTGTGATAACAAAAAATAAGAATTGTCTTGTCCGAGAAAAATAAATAAAAATAAAAGTTCGTGGCCTATCGGACACACATTTTGCTTTTCTATTCATTACGACTAGGCCTCTTTCATCCTTCTTAGGAATCACCAGGGTAACATAGGACTGTACCTGGCGTATGCAGCATAACATCAACAACCACACCCAGCGAATTTAAACAACTTTCGTCGTTAAACAATAATGCAAATATCAATAAGAATGAAATTTGCGAGCAGGATAAAAAAAAGAAACTTGCGAAACTGTACCGGTTACTGAAAGCAACTCACCCCCAATTGCCACTAATTCTGTGCTAAGCGAAATTGGCCCTTGGGTACCCCTAACAGAAACTCTAAAAAAAGGTCTAAGTATCTTTACCGCCCTGGCCCACTTTCCGCACTTGATAGGTAAATATCTAATACGACTTTTTAAATTTCAGCCCGTGGAATAATTTTTTATTAAAAATTTAAACATTTTTTGCTTGTCCTCTTACTTTTTTTGAAGGAGCCGGGACTGCCCCTGTTTAGGTGTTAATGAGCGTTTTAAATAAAGCCAAAGGTTATATAAAAACGCAAATACTCTGAAAGCATTAAATTTTTTACTCGGCAAAATATCTATTTGACTTTGAAATTATCGATATCAATTCAGATGTATAGGTAGTCCAATTTTTTGATGAGCGGATTGACGTCATTTTTCACCAAATTATTTGACATGCAAACTGTTGACAACAAAGAAATACGTAAAAAACAAAAGATCAAAAGATCTTGGGTGGAAATAACGAAAATTCAAACTTGGATAAGTATTCCACAAGAAACACACAAAAGATCAAAGCGAAAAGAGAAATGATTAAACGATGTTTCGCCCTGGGTAACCAGCGTGGGCTCATCAGTAGTTTCACTAGTCACCCTCCACTATACATCATTAAACACCATCATACACTTAGATTTCCAAACTTGAACCACTCACAAATAGGCATCGTTCCGCACTGGTACTTACTTATCCAAGTTACCTAATACGAATTCGTCCTGGCGTGTTAATAATATTCCACAAGGAACACACAATACTCATCCAAGTTTGAATTTTCGTTATTTCCACCCAAGATCTTTTGATCTTTTGTTTTTTAGTTTCTTTTCGGTTGAAGTAACTAATTTGGAGGTTTTTTAACTTCTTCTTTATTTTAATTGCCTTAGGAGCATAATCCTACTGGAAATATTAACACGCCAGGACGAATTCGTATTAGGTAACTTGGATAAGTAAGTACCAGTGCGGAACGATGCCTATTTGTGAGTGGTTCAAGTTTGGAAATCTAAGTGTATGATGGTGTTTAATGATGTATAGTGGAGGGTGACCAGTGAAACTACTGATGAGCCCACGCTGGTTATCCAGGGCGAAACATTGTTTATTAATTTCTCTTTTCGCTTTGATCTTTTGTGTGTTCCTTGTGGAATACTCATCCAAGTTTGAATTTTCGTTATTTCCACCCAAGATCTTTTGATCTTTTGTTTTTTAGTTTCTTTTCGGTTGAAGTAATTGATTTGGAGGTTTTTTAACTTCTTCTTTAAAGAAATACGTTTTCAAAGGCAAAAATGACGTCAGTCCGCTTATCAAAAAATTGGACTATAAAGCTTCGTACAGACCTGAACATTACGGCGAACAACAAGCACAGCAACGAACCGAACGGCGTTTGGAACACTAATTTGGATGGGGTTACAAACGCGTTTGCAAACATGCTCGCAAATCCTGACCATTCGGCGAATGGTTCGCGGTGTTCCCATCAGTTGTCGGTTTTTTCCTCGATATCAAAGGAAATGCTCACGAATATACTCGCAGGTTTGGAAGGGTTAAAACAAAACGGCGAACAGAACTTTGGTAGGGAGCACTGCAGCGTAATTTTTTTAGTTTTTCTTATGTACTACAACAAAATTAAAAAGCAAGACGCTTGGGTTGAAATATCCAAAATTTTAAACATTGACGTAGAAGAATGTAAGGAAAAAATGGGTTCCTTATTAGCCTCTTTTCGGCGGGAACTCTCAAAAATTAAAAAGAGTCAAGGAACTGGGTCAGGTAAGTTTTTAAGTGATTTACGTACTTTTAAAACTAAAATGTGTCTCAAAAGTAAATTGAAAACAGCAAGTATCATACTTTTGTATATTGTCCAGTTCTATAGCTACCTATGTTGGGAATTTGGAACCTTTGGTTGCACTAAAACAAAATTATGATTGTTTTCCACGAACCAAAACAACACTTTTTTGCACTCGACGCGCGTTTCGCTAACAACGTTAGCATCATCAGGAGACGATAAACAATGAACTAAATTAATCTACGCTCTATCTTATATACAATCCCTTAGTGGGCGGAGATAAGACTAATAATTTGTGATTGATCACGATTTTTAATCCTATCTCCCCTCAACCAAAGAATAAAGTGTACTAAACGGGATGGGTCCTCTATCTTTATTTAAACTATTTCTAGATTTAATGATTTCCATACTTTCATATGCATTCAAAAGTCTTTTGTTTGGTACACTTTTTAGAAGTTTTAGGTTATCTAATGTGAATCTATGATTGTTTTTAAAAGCATGCTCGGCCACACTTGACTTTTCTGTTCTTCCGTATTTTAAGTGTGCTAAGTGTTCTTTAAAACGTGTTTGAATAGAGCGTCTCGTTTGGCCAACATATTTTTTTGTCACAATCCATGCAACTAATTTCGTAAATTCCACTTTTTTCTAGAACTTTAGTTTTATCCTTGGGATTTCCCAGTAAGCTTCTTATTGTGTTACCGGATTAATATACTAATTTAATCCTTTCGTATAATTAGGATTATAAGGAATTGATACAAATTTTAAGTCGCATGAAAGTATGGAAATCATTAAATCCAGAAATAGTTTAAATAAAGATAGAGGACCCATCCCGTTTAGTACACTTTATTCTTTGGTTGAGGGGAGATAGGATTAAAAATCGTGATCAATCACAAATTATTAGTTTTATCTCCGCCCACTAAAGGATTGTATATAAGATAGAGCGTAGATTAATTTAGTTCATTGTTTATCGTCTGCTGATGATTCTAACGTTGTTAGCGAAATGCGCGTCGAGTGCAAAAAAGTGTAGTTTTGGTTTGTGGAAAACAATCATAATTTTGCTATAGCTACCTGTAAAAACATAAATAATACACCTTTTATAGAGTTAGTCATTATATGCAATTATACAGGGTTTATATAAATACCTGGCGTCGCAGCCCTCCGTAAAAAATGTGGTACTCCAAAAGGTACAAAAAGGTCCAGGACAAAGTAATTAGTAGCAAAAAAATTACACGGCTACACTCCTGATGTTCGCAGTATTGAACAAGAAGAGCTGATGAAAATATTATTTAACGGCGATAAGGGCTTTTACAATAATAATAGGAGCTATCAGCTACCCCCTCCTATGCAGTATCCTGTGCCAAGCGCTTCTCAACAAAATTCGTTTAGTGATCATTACCCAACAACTTTTAATTACAATAGCAGCTCCAATATAAAACATCCCTATCCCTTCAAATTCCAATGAAATCCTTGGTCAAACTCCATCTCTCTCTACTACACCAGTCCCTTAGCATTCCCCAGCAGGCGAATATTTCTCCCATTTCATTCCAAGTACTCCAGCAAGTTCTTCCATGGTTAGTGATAATACTAATATATAGCGAAATGTAAAAAAATATTGTTTTTATAAATAAGTTTAAGTTTTCTGTATTTTCTGTTTTTGTATTAATAAAAATGTACTTTCCACTTACCGTAATATTTTCCTTTAAAACATCTACGAGTGCCTGAGAAATCTCAGATACTATGCTGCTTATGGACTGTTTTGAAATTCTAAATAAATATTGAAGGCTGCTGTAGGAATCCCCTGTTGCTAAGAAACGGAGTGTTACTGCTAATCTATCTTGAATTGATACTGCTTTTCTGAGTACAGTGTGCTGTTTCTTAATTTTTGGAGCTATTTTGTTTAATAAATACTCAAAGTCGGAAGATGTCATTCCTGTAAAATTTTTGTAATGCCCACTCACTGCTTGAAACTTTAACTCACCTACAAAATGCCTGAGAAATCTCTGATACTATGCTGCTTATGGACTGTTTTGAAATTCTAAATAAATATTGAAGGCTGCTGTAGGAATCCCCTGTTGCTAAGAAACGGAGTGTTACTGCTAATCTATCTTGAATTGATACTGCTTTTCTGAGTACAGTGTCCTGTTTCTTAATTTTTGGAGCTATTTTGTTTAATAAATACTCAAAGTCGGAAGATGTCATTCTTGTAAAATTTTTGTAATGCCCACTCACTGCTTGAAACTTTAACTCACCTACAAAATGCCTGAGAAATCGCTGATACTATGCTGCTTATGGACTGTTTTGAAATTCTAAATAAATATTGAATGCTGCTGTAGGAATCCCCTGTTGCTAAGAAACGGAGTGTTACTGCTAATCTATCTTGAATTGATACTGCTTTTCTGAGTACAGTGTCCTATTTCTTAATTTTTGGAGCTATTTTGTTTAATAAATACTCAAAGTCGGAAGATGTCATTCTTGTAAAATTTTTGTAATGCCCACTCACTGTTTGAAACTTTAACTCACCTACAAAATGCCTAAGAAATCTCTGATACTATGCTGCTTATGGACTGTTTTGAAATTCTAAATAAATATTGAAGGCTGCTGTAGGAATCCCCTGTTGCTAAGAAACGGAGTGTTACTGCTAATCTATCTTGAATTGATACTGCTTTTCTGAGTACAGTGTCCTGTTTCTTAATTTTTGGAGCTATTTTGTTTAATAAATACTCAAAGTCGGAAGATGTCATTCTTGTAAAATTTTTGTAATGCCCACTCACTGCTTGAAACTTTAACTCACCTACAAAATGCCTAAGAAATCTCTGATACTATGCTGCTTATGGACTGTTTTGAAATTCTAAATAAATATTGAAGGCTGCTGTAGGAATCCCCTGTTGCTAAGAAACGGAGTGTTACTGCTAATCTATCTTGAATTGATACTGCTTTTCTGAGTACAGTGTGCTGTTTCTTAATTTTTGGAGCTATTTTGTTTAATAAATACTCAAAGTCGGAAGATGTCATTCTTGTAAAATTTTTGTAATGCCCACTCACTGCTTGAAACTTTAACTCACCTACAAAATGCCTGAGAAATCGCTGATACTATGCTGCTTATGGACTGTTTTGAAATTCTAAATAAATATTGAAGGCTGCTGTAGGAATCCCCTGTTGCTAAGAAACGGAGTGTTACTGCTAATCTATCTTGAATTGATACTGCTTTTCTGAGTACAGTGTCCTATTTCTTAATTTTTGGAGCTATTTTGTTTAATAAATACTCAAAGTCGGAAGATGTCATTCTTGTAAAATTTTTGTAATGCCCACTCACTGCTTGAAACTTTAACTCACCTACAAAATGCCCGAGAAATCTCTGATACTATGCTGCTTATGGACTGTTTTGAAATTCTAAATAAATATTGAAGGCTGCTGTAGGAATCCCCTGTTGCTAAGAAACGGATTGTTACTGCTAATCTATCTTGAATTGATACTGCTTTTCTGAGTACAGTGTCCTGTTTCTTAATTTTTGGAGCTATTTTGTTTAATAAATACTCAAAGTCGGAAGATGTCATTCTTGTAAAATGCTTGAAACTTTAACTCACCTACAAAATGCCTAAGAAATCTCTGATACTATGCTGCTTATGGACTGTTTTGAAATTCTAAATAAATATTGAAGGCTGCTGTAGGAATCCCCTGTTGCTAAGAAACGGAGTGTTACTGCTAATCTATCTTGAATTGATACTGCTTTTCTGAGTACAGTGTCCTGTTTCTTAATTTTTGGAGCTATTTTGTTTAATAAATACTCAAAGTCGGAAGATGTCATTCTTGTAAAATTTTTGTAATGCCCACTCACTGCTTGAAACTTTAACTCACCTACAAAATTTTCTGCACTCCTTTGTGCATAAAAATGTGTTTGCCACCTCTTCTTGTTTTTCGCGTTTGGCACACGAATAATGAATATATATGTACGCTGCTGCTGCTGCACTTTTATTCATCTTTAACCAATAGAAGAGGGTCGATTATCTTGAACTGACAAATTTCAACTACCGAGAACATTTATGGGAACAACACAAACGTTCCGTTCGTTGTTCGGATCGATTAAAATGACCGTTGGCCGTTCTGTTTGTTGTTCTGTTCGTTGTTCTCGTAAATATTCAGGTCTGTACGAAGCTTAAGCACATAATGCTTTGACTGAGTTTCCCCCAGATGCACCGTAAAAATATTCGGATTAGTTTAACTAATCCATGCTTCCATTGTTCGTTTATGTGGGATCAAGAGAGAAAAAAAATAAATGCACCGTAGACACTTAATCGCGATTGGCTATCTAAATCTCGATTAAGTGCCTACGGTGCATTTAGGGGTAAATAGATATTAAAATAATCTACTCCAAAAAAATTGGTTTAAAAAAAACAATAATTTTGAAAAAATTTTATTTTTAAAATTAATGACGCTACACCATAGATATCGTAAGTACAATCAGGTTAATAAATATTTTGCGTTGTCTCTATTTATTTAAAGTCAACGAATTTAGGCATTCATTAGTATTCCATATAGATAAGTATCTTGTAACCAATTTTACCATTTTTTGTAAACATCTTTGATTTTGCGGAATAACAATGGAGAAAAAAGTGAGAGAAAAATGCAGACAATTTTGTGAATACTAATTCGGTGGAATTTTGTTTTTTGATATTTCTTTATGACATGACAGTTTAAATGTTTATTTAAATTTGTAGTGCGTTGAATTATAAAAATCTACATGGGAATCTCATTGATGCTTGTACCTCAGGACCCCAATTTTTGAATTGTGAGAGAAGGAACGTTCTCCTAAGCGATGTGATCGATCCCGGGATAGATCACATCGCATGCTATTCTATCGCTGTATTTTTCAACCTGCCCTTGATCGTGTGCATCGTTTCCATGTTTACTTTGGTACAAACAAACTACTTTTTCATGTTAAAGGCCTACTCTAACTAACTATTACGTTTTCTCAGGCCGCAGTGCCGAATTAACCTCATTTTCGCACAATTGTGGCCTTGTTTTGTCCAGCGTGTAATCATGAACGCAAGCCTGATGAACTAATCTCGATTACTCGCTAAATTTCGATCAAACTCTATTTTTGTATTAAAAAAGGGTATTTATGCAGACTTCGGTTGTCTGTTTGTTTTGAGTTTTTTTTTAAGAAACTGGGGAAGTCGGCATATATAGTGCATAATTACCAAAAAATAAGTCCTAAAGACGTCCTAAAAATGTCTTAAAATTTAATGTCCTTAATTGGACGTCCGTACGATCTCTGCTTCGGTCCCAGAACATTCGGACCTAAATGGGACGTCCTGAGGACGTCCTGTGCTACTTGGGTTAAAAGGTTTTTAAATCCTAAATTTTAGTTACATTTTTACATAATATTAATTGTTAGAAATTAGGTGTGCACGTGTTCGACTTGACATGTAAGCCGAGCTTAAGCTTTAGTTTTGGTTTGCAATGGTGTGGAATATCATGTAAGTGGCACTTAAGCTACAGTTAAGATAAGACGTAGAAGTACTTCGCCTTAAGCTCATTTTGAGGTTATGTGAGGTATTTTCTGCTTATGTTTTTAAACAAAAACAATTTTATCAGGTTATAAAATTGTTCCCTTACCTTAAAATCCTTCTTTTAATAGTGGTCTGTGCTTAAAATAGAACTTTTTGGCATGACGAAGAAGATAAGAATTAGAATTTGGAATTAATGGGATACCAAGAAGGCTTTTTCAAAGAATGAATTTATTTCAACACATTTGATGAAGATATCTTTTACAAAAGGTTTAGAATGTCCAAAAAAAATGTTTTTAAAACTTTGCACAATACTTAAAAGTAAACTTTTTTCGCTAAGCGAATAATTCACCTTTTTTTTCGCAAATTCGTTGCAAAGAAACTCAAAAACAGGTTGGGTTGGTCTGGTGGTGTAATAATAAATAGTCAAGTTTCATAGTTAACCAATTATAGTAGTTTTATTTGCCTTTCCCTCCATATAATCATAAATGTCATTTTTGACACAAGTTATTTAAATTTTGAGGCCTTAAAAAGTTTAAAATTAATTAAAATCGACCAATTTTTGAAAAAGTTATTGTTATTTAAACAAGTAGATTTTTTCTTAATACGCAGGTCTGTTTAAAAATTGCAACTTCCTTATTTCTTGTCCGAATTTTTAAAATGTTACATCGATGTGCTTCGAAGGAATGTGGCTTCGTAACCGATGTTTCAGATTTATTACAGCGTCGCACACAAAAAATATCTAGGGGGTTAAAAAATGCCTATTTTTAAAATAGGTCCACCATCTTGGATTTTAAGGAAATGTCAAGTTTGACATTGGTTCTATAAATTTTGAAGCTTTGCCTTTCTAAAAAACGAAATACTGTTAAAATCGGATAATTTCCCACTAAGTTATAATCATTTAAAAAAGTGCGTTTTTTTTGGCACTCCCTATAGATTACTTGCGGAGTGTACAAGCATAGATTAAAGACTATCTTCAGGACCCCAATTTTTGAAACAAGAACGTGTGGTTTTTTGTGCGAATCATCACCAGTCGGTAGGGATCTATCCCGTGATGTATTTTTGAACGATTTTTCGCAAAAAGTGGGAGATCCGATCCGGCGGGTTTCAAGTGAGAGAACACCGTTTTTTTTCGAGAGACGCCTGCGTAGAACACACAATTTTCTAAGCTCTATTACTCGTTTTGTTTTTATAACTTGTGTATGTTGTTTTTATTAAAAGGATAAATTTAGAAATTAAAGGGAAGAAAATCAACGAGATGCTTTCACAATTTTTGACCCGTTTTGTAGGTAAAATAGTTGGAAAAAGTTCCTGCTCGAAGTTTCGGGTGTTTGGCCATGAATTCCATGACATTTTTTTTGGATTGTCTTATGTGGGACCTTCCTTTTAAAAGGAACGCCCGAGTCTCCTTTCCCACTAATTTTTATTACAAAACCTCAGAAAACCAACCACCGAGGTGAACTGCAAAAACCAAAGAAGTTTTTACCGAAAATGAGGTTAATTCGGCACTGCGTCCTGAGAAAACGTAATAGTTAGTTAGAGTAGGCCTTTAACATGAAAAAGTAGTTTGTTTGTACCAAAGTAAACATGGCAACGATGCACACGATCAAGGGTAGGTTGAAAAATACAGAGATCGAATAGCATGCGATGTGATCTATCCCGGAAACAAAACGAGTAATAGAGCTTAGAAAATCGTGTGTTCTACGCAGGCGTCTCTCGAAAAAAGCGGTGTTCTCTCACTTGAAACCCGCCGGATCGGATCTCCCACTTTTTGCGAGAATGTGAGCAAGTTTCCATCGTTCAAAAATACATCACGGGATAGATCCCTACCGACTGGTGATGATTCGCATAAAAAAACACACGTTCCCGTTTCAAAAATTGGGCTCCTGAAGATAGTCTTTATTCTATGCTTGTACACTCCGCAAGTAATCTATAGGGAGTGCCAAAAAAAACGCACTTTTTTAAATGATATAATGATGATATATATATATATATATATATATAACTTAGTGGGAAATTATCCTATTTTAACACTATTTCGTTTTTTAGAAAGGTAAAGCTTCAAAATTTATAGAACCAATGTCAAACTTGACATTTCCTTAAAATCCAAGTTGGTGGACCTATTTAAAAAATAGGCATTTTTTTACCCCCCATATAATTTTTGTGTGCGACGCTGTAATAAATCTGAAACATCGATTACGAAGCCACATTCCTTCCATAAGGAAGTTTGCAATTTTTAAACAGACCTGCCAAATCAAGCTTATTAAGAAAAAATCTACTTGTTTAAATAACAATAACTTTTTCAAAAATTGATTGATTTTTATTAATTTTAAACTTTTTAAGGCCTTAAAATTTAAAATGACATTTATGATTATATGGAGGAAAAGGCAAATAAAACTACTATAATTGGTTAACTATGAAACTTGACTATTTATTATTACACCACCAGACCAACCCAACCTCTTTTGAGTTTCTTTGCAACGAATTTGCGAAAAAAAGGTGAATTATTCGCTTAGCGAAAAAAGTTTGCTTTTAAGTATTGTGCAAAGTTTTAAAAACATTTTTTTTTGGACATTCTAAACCTTTTGTAAAAGATATCTTCATCAAAAGTGTTGAAATAAATTCATTCTTTGAAAAATCCTTCTTTCCATTTAAGCACAGACCACTAATCCCAGAAAGATTTTAATGCCCGTGTGCACGGGTTCGGATTGACATGTAAGCCGAGCTTAAGCTTTTTTTGGTTTGCAAGGGTGTGGAATATCATGTAAATGTCACTTAAGCTGTAGTTAAGATAAGCCGCGGCTTAAGCGCAGTTTTAGGTTATATGATGTATTTTTTAATATTGTTTTTAAACACAAGCCATTAATTTTATGAGTTTAAAAAATTGTTCGGTTATCTTAAAATCTTTCTGTGATCTGGTGGTCTGTGCTTGAAATGAAACTCCTTCGGGATAACAACGTTATGATTATTTCCTACAAACAAAACTATACGCGTTTCGCTAACAACGTTAGCATCATCAGGAGACGATAAACAATTCATAACTTTGTTATAGTGCAACCAAAGGTTCCAAATTCCCAACATAGTTTTTAGGGATGACAAAAGAAGATGAAGAAGAATGGAATGGAATACCAAGAAGGATTTTTCAAACAATAAATGGATTATTTCAACACTTTTGATGAAGATACCTTTTACAAAGGGCTTAGAATGACCAAAAAAAATAATATTTCTAAAACTTTGCACAATACTTAAAAGCAAACTTTTTTCGTTAAGCGAATAATTTACCTTTTTTTGCAAATTCGTTGCAAAGAAACTCTAAACCTCTTTAGTTGGTCTGGTGGTGTGATAATAAATAGTCAGTTTTTATAATTCACCAATTATAGTAGGTTTATTTGCCTTTTCCTCCATATAATCATCAATAAAATTGTTTTTTTTTTGTATATTTGGATTTTATTTTTCGTTAACCGTGTGTATAGTAGTAGTGAGGTGCCTTTTTACCGTTTTTTTTTGGTAAACAGGTCAGTAAGTACAAATAAGTTTGCAGGTGCTCGATTTATTCTATTACTCCACCAAAGATATCTTGCAAAATAATTTGCCTGACTAAATTTATGTTGGGGTGTCCGTCTCTCAGTCCTATAACTAAATTAATATTTTCCTCCAAGATATGGTTAGAACAGCAAATGAAAAAGACTTGATAAAAAAACAACAAAAGTTAATAAAAAACTAAGCTTATGTTTACCGCCAAACGATTGACTACGGGCCATTTTCTCACTTCGGCTTAAGTTCTAAGTTCAACTTAATTAAGATAAGTAGCCTGCTGGTGCTGTCAAAGTGTCCCTTAAGGGAAACATTGTTGGCGTAAAGCTAAGTAGAAGAATTTTGAGACTTAAGTTAAACTTGGCTAAATTTAAGACCTTTTTGCTTTTACTATTATCTTAAAACATATTTTTCTGCTTTTGACAGTGTTTCTAAGCGATTTTTGTGTTTTTTTAGGAGTAAAAATAATTTCAAAAAATTTCTAACCTCACAAATTGTTTTACAAGATTTATCAAAATAAGAAGCAGCAAATACCTCTATTTATATTAATCGGTGCAGATAGCTTTTTAACATGATATTTAAAACAAGAACTTGTTTTTGTTGTATTAATATTATAACAAAATATAGTGAAAACCCAAAGGGTGAACAAATCCTCAAATTTTGTACACCTCCTGCAAACAGTGTCCATACAACACCGTTCTCAGTTGAGAACGGTGTTGGTCCATATTTTAGGTCCTGCCAAGTCCTGTCATAATAACTAAAGAGCCGGAACACTGAAAAAAGTGTCATATATTTTTTTAATTTTCTACAATTTTAAAGAAATACAATTATTGACACCTTGTTCTGAAAACTATAAAGTATAATATATGTTCAGTTGTGTATTTTTTTTTATCAGAAAATTGGTTTTAAAGTTATGACAATTCAAAAAGTCTAATTTTTGGTTGCTATATTAAGGAGCTTTTGGTCAGCCTACCAAAATAAGAATCTTTGTGGCTGTCATTGTTTGGCAAGCTCTCAAGAAGAGAGTGATTTCGGTTTATTTTCCTAACTCTTTCTAAGCTTTTACATATAAAGCAATGTATTTTGCATCTTCCTTTATAAAAAAAATAACAATTTTAAGCTTTCTTTTAGCAAAATTATCCAAAAACAAACATTTTGACGTGGATTGACAGTATACATAAAAAATATATATTTACTGCTGTTAATCCACATCAAAATGTTTGTCTTCTGGCGAATTTTGCAAAAAAGTTTAAAATTGATTTTTGATTAAGGAATATGCATAATATATTGTTTTATGGGTAAGCGTAGAATTAGTTACAAATATAAACCGAAATGACTTTATTCTTGACAGGTTTTCAAATCACAATAACGACAAAGGTTATTATTTTTTTATGCTAGTTATTTAAATTTTTTATATAAAATACTTTGTTTTAAAACTAAAAAACAAATAAGATATATTCAAAGATTTTCTTAAAACAAACTAATTTTTATTTTGTTTTTTTTGTATCACGTTTTATTTATTTTTATCGCCTACCAGAACATCTTAAAAACTAATAAATTCTGCCCCCATAAAATATCAAGATTTTTCTTCTGTCTGTCAAAGGGGCCAGAATTCATTACTGACAACTGTACCTATTTATAGTGGTAATTTCAAAAAAAAAACAAAAACTTAAAAGGTAGGTAATTCTTTCTTCTAAATTAGAAAATATTTTAAACATAATAAAAGGAACTAACATAATCAACAAAAATAAAATTCATTTAACATTAAATGTCAAACTTGGGGATAAAGCAAAGTAATACCCTCTCAACATAGGTCGATGAACTCTTATCATTTTAGTGGCCTTCTCCTGACTTCTCTGCCATATTGACATAAAATTAATGGATTTTCTATCACTTTTAGTAATATTTTTTTTCTTTTGTGGGATGTCCTGGTCTTTGCATTTTTTTTAGTAGATAGGGAAGTCGTTTGAAAGAACTTTCTAAAAAATAAAAAGGCAAAAAAATAATGCAAAGAGTTCTCGGAATTTTTTTAAAAAATTGCTCTTTAAATGATGAATCAGGATTGATTGATCTATGAAAAAATCTTATGTAAAGGACGTGAATTCATAATGCAAAAATATGTGTTAGTACCTTTTTTGTAGTTCCAGATGATTCAGCTTTACCATAAGTTATTCTTATTTAGTATGTACCTTTTCTATGAAGATGATCATCTTGCCTCCTTATCTGCAATCTAAAACAAAGGAAAACAATATTTTTAAACATTTTTCTGTTTTCCAAAAAATTATGACATAACAGTTTTTAAAAGAATTGAAAATTGGACACCCAGTTTTAATTATAACGAAATTAGGTACCTACAACACCATGGTGTCCACAGCATTTCTCAAAAATCTCTGGCTTTCTACCTCCTGCTAGATTGGTTCACCTCTTGGGGCCAACCCATTAATAAAACAGAAACTTACTATCTAACTACAGGCTTTATAGAAACTTACCAAAGGACAGAATCCAAATCACCCATCTCCTGTCTTTCTGCAGGCCTTGGATGGTGAATCGGAAACCCCTGATGAATCTCCCCTGGTTCCAACAGTAATTGACAGTAAATAAAAATTTGGGCTCTCGCTTTTTTCCCAAATCGTCCGTTTTTTTACATTTCAATTTTTGGAAACCACAAAAAAATAAACAAAAAATTTGACAATTGACACTGAAATTCAAGACTGCCTCCAAAAAAACACAAAAAATGCGACGCTGCCAATTGTAATGTATAGCATCAACCCAATTTTATATTCTCTGGTTCCACTTAGCCAAGGTTGCACCTCTGCAAGAGAAATAAGGATAAGTTGAACTTATACCAAAATCTCCCTAATATTCCAGTAAAAATAAACGTTGTCAGAGGGTTGCCAAATTTACCCTAGATAATAACAATGGTGTGGCGTCGTTTCCTCGTCCATCATAGCGGCCGTTGTGTACTTGATTTAAAAAAAACTCATACATGCATTTTTTCCTATTTCACAAAATTTAGCTTTCCATTAGTGTATACTATTATAAGGCACCACCAGCTTAGTATGCCTGACAGGTTAAAATTCAGTGTGACATCCTTAAAAATGCCACTGATATCAACATTTACAAAAGTTCAAATTATCACTCGAGTTATAGAAGACGGCTGGTCTATAAGAAGAGCGGCCACCCATTTTGGAGTTGATAAAATGACCATAATGCGATGGAAAAAGCGCTGGATTGAAAATAATTCTACGGATAGGAAAGATGGATCAGGACGACCAAAAGTAAGTTCTTAAGTGTAAGATGAGAAACTTATTGACCATCTCAGACAAAATCCTTTTTCAACGTCGGTTGAAGCAGCTAATGTAACATTATTTCCGGGTTTTTTAGCAACAGTAAAAGAAGCCCTTTCTAACAGAAGAACAAAAACAGGACAGAGTGATTTTTGCACTGAACAACGTTCTTCGTGATAATGACTTCTGGGAGAGGGTGGTTTTCACTGACGAGAAATTTTTTCAATCATCTTTAAGCAGCAGGAGAGTTTCAGTTTATCCACCAAATTCTAGATTTGAACCCCATTATGCTGCCATCTGTACAGGCTTTACATGAAAATAATGACTTCGTTTATCAGCAGGACAACTGTCCAGTACACACGGCTAATGTTGTTCGCCAATGGTTTCAGAATAATAATATAGAAACACTTCCTTGGCCAGCCAACAGCCCTGATGAAAATCGAATCATTAAAATAATATACCAAAGGAATTGGAGACCACGAAATGCTGAAGAGCTAAGCGATGCTATTTATTGCGCATTGGATCAGCTCTCAGAAGACCATCAGTATTTTCAAAATTTAACCTTTTCAATGCCCAGACGTTTGCAGCTTGTAATAGAGAAAAATGGTGATCCTATTAAATACAAAATTACTTATTATAGTTCTTTTTTAAGTTAAAATAATTAGTATTAAGTTTACCATCGTTTTTGTCCTAATCCAAGTTTCCTATTGGTCGAATTGTTTTCAATCCAGCGCTGTTCCCATCGTATTATTGTTATTTTATCAACTCCAAAATGGGTTACCGCCCTCTTTATAGAACAACCTTCGTCCGTTACTCGAGTGATAATTTGATATTGTTCAATAAAGACTTTACTGAAACCTTATTTTTGCTGATTTTTTAGTATTATGCAAAATTTAATATAAAAATAAGGTTGCCTTTAATTTAAGTAAAAAAATATTGTCAGTTTTAGAGACCTTTTTTAAACAATATGACAAATTGTCGTACTCTTGAAGTTTTTAGGCATTTTAGCTGGTAGTCCGTATATATTATACACTTTTAGAAAGGTCAATTTTGTGACTGCATATATGCGTTTTTTTTAAATCAAGTGTACAAGCTGGTTTTTGTACTTTATGCAACGTTAATTTTAGTGTATTTCTTAGGCACTAAGGCAACTAAACATTTTTACTTGGGAAAAATTAGTTGACTTTCTGATTTTTTAAAGTCTGTGGTACCTATACCAATGAATATAACAGTATAGTCATAACATTATAGCATAGACGTAAAGGTCTATTGTTTTCTATAATATGAATTTTTAAAACGAATTAAAACGCTTTTAAATTAATTTTTGGAAAGTTATGGTTTCGATAAACGATCTAAAATAGCTTAAGTAGCCGAAATATATATTTAAATTTGACAACATTTAAATTGGGTTGATACTATACAGGGCGTTTCGTTTATAAGAATGCAGCTGAATTTCTCTCAAACCGTTAAAATCTTGTACGTTGATTATTTTTGTAAGGGCAGTGGCGGTCCCAGGCCCAGAAAAAAGTAGACAACATCTTTGGTGGTAACCCTGAAGTCTTTGGAGAAAAAAAACAAAAAATTGCAGAAAGGTCCTTTAAAGACATTCTAGAATCCCTCCACAGTATTTTGGGACAGTTTGACCTTCAATTCGTCACACCAAGAATAAACAAACTCTTGACGTACTTACAGCGAAAACCATTGGAAATACAGAACAGTATTAAAGATTTTCCATTTATAAACAAGTTTCAGACAAAATCATTTCGATATAAAATAGTGTAAAATAAAGGGAAAATTTAGCGCCCTAATAAATTTACAGAAAAGAATTGTGGCGTAGAGGGCAAAGGGTGAAAGAATAAATCGGAAAAAAGTTTTTCCTCGACCAGGATTTGAACCCGGGACCTCTAGAATACCAGTCTAATGTTCTACCAATTTCCGATTTTCGAATAGCCAGTTAAAACCCCGGTTCCTCGGTAGCTCAGTTGGTAGAGCATTAGACTGGTATTCTAGAGGTCCCGGGTTCAAATCTTGGTCGAGGAAAAACTTTTTTCCGATTTATTCCCTCACCCTTTGCCCTCTACGCCAGAAGTCTTTTCTGTAAATTTATTAGGACGCAAAATTTTCCCTTTATTTTGTAAATATGTTTGGCTGAAATTATTTGTTGGAAATTCGCCATCTGACACCTCGAATAAAACTCTATATGTCGTATATCGTTGGTTGATAGATAAATAGAAATTTCGTACAACTAATAATCGTGAATGTGTATCTCCTTGTCTTTATAACATGTCTAGGTTTTTAAAGCCGCAGTAGGCTTCAAAGATCTCCCCACTACTAACAAATGAATCGGACGAAAAGATTTCCGAATAGCCAGTTAAAACCCCGTTTCCTCGGTAGCTCAGTTGGTAGAGCATTAGACTGGTATTCTAGAGTTCCCGGGTTTAAATCCTGGTCGAGGATTTCCGATTTATTCCCTCACCCTTTGCCCTTTACGCAACGAGTCTTTTCTATAAAATAGTATTTTTGATCTGAACATATTCATACCAAGTTTTATACAACGTGAAGCCAAAACCAAGGCAAAAATTAAATAAAGTTGTTTCTAAATACTATAAACTATTTGATTAATCCAAAACACAAATTCTTGAGCTTTTATTGGGATAAATCAGTATTTGGAAACAATATTGGTCAGAAGTAGGCGCACGCTTAAATCAAAACATACCTGATTTTCGAGGCAATGAACAAGTGTGGCGATATTTTTCCGTTGATAAGAACATTCTTGGATATTTGCCAGTAAGTAATGCTTCGTCAGAAAGAAGCTTCTGGTGCCTCAGAAGATTGAGAACAAGTACTTAAAAACAAACAGCGTTGCTGCATATCAACAGACATATTGAAATTGATATTGACTGAGTCATTGGCCGGTTTGCCCAAAAAAAAACTGGAAACGATTTTTTTTTTTGAGATAGGCATCTTATAAAGAAGAAAAAGAAGTTAAAAACCCTCGAAATCAGTTACTTCAACCAAAAAAAATCTAAATACAAAAGATTAAAAGATCTTGGGTGGAAAAAAACGAAAATTCAAACTTGGATGAGTATCACAAGAAACACACAAGGACCAAAGCGAAAAGAGAAATGATCAAATGATGTTTCGCCCTGGGCAACCAGCGTGGGTTCATCAGTGGTTTCACTGGTCACCCTCCCCAAACATCATTCAACACCATCATACACTTTGATTTCCAACTTTGGATCACTCACAAATAGGCACTTATGTAAGTCACCTGATACGGGTTCGTCCTGGCGTGTTAATACTTCCAATAGGGTTACTCTCTCAAGGCAATTAAACCGTAAAAAACTACCTATGTCTTAAATGCGCCGCAGGCGAACATTTTGAGAAAATTATTGTAAAATTGCCGTTTTTTACACGTTTCAAATGTTGTTTGATGTATGCATGAATGCATTTTTTGCAGTTTAGCCAAAATTCTTTAAAAATTTTGATCTTTTAGATTTGTTCCTAAAATTATGTCATAAATGCACCGCAGGCGAAATTTTTAAAAAAATTATGTTAGAAGTGCATTATTTTACACGTGTGATTTGAAATACCTTTGAAAACGACTGCTTAAAATTAAACTAACATTGTGTTACGACTTATACATTTAATTAGGTACTAGATCTAGTTATCATAATCATTATCAAGTCATTAAAAATCAGGTTATTAATTTTGACACTTAAAATTTTTGGGAATTTGGAAATCATTTTACGCAACTTAAATAAATATATTCACGATGACAGTGCAGTAGCTAGGGTCAAATTTAGTATAGGCCAACAAGGGATTTGGCTCCCCCTATCCTAATAATATGAGAAAAATGCGATTTTTGCGAAATATTCAAAAATAAGCTGGTAAATCTTTGTTTAATAAGGCTATGTCTGCTATTCCTATCTCTTACGCTTTTATACTACCGTAGATAGCGCCTTCCCTCTCCAGATCTTTAATAAGTGATCGCTGGCGATCCGTAATGACATTATCTACAGTAGTGATGGGCACAAAACATCGATGTTTCAAAAACATCGATGTTTTTTGTTCAACATCGATGTTTTTAATGTTTCGTTTCGTTCGGCTAGTTTGTTATTGCTCTTTATCTAACACATGACATTTGGTATCTCCTCTTCTCCTACTCATCTATTGTAGAATCGTTCTGTTATTTCCGATTTGGATTGATTTTTTTTGTGACATTTACTCTGTGATCGTTGAAATCACCAAAAGTGTGTCATTTTTTTGAGCAAAAAGACGTCTCCGGGACGTTTAGTAAAAGTCCATTAGGACGATTCGAAAAGGTCCGGTAAGAGTCCTCACCGGACCGGGAGGGACGTAAAAAAGCAGGTCCCAGAGACCTGGGAGAAATTGGGCCATCAAAACCAAAAAAACCCAATAAAACGTAAAAAACATGCAAAAAACATGTTGTCGTACGTCCTAACCTAAAAAACTTGCAATTCTGACGTGACAAACAAGAATAAACTTACTTTCTACGTCAGTCAGTCTAGGTAGCAAGTAGAAAATCTCTTACTTGTGACGTGAGAAGTTAGAAATTTCTTACTTGTGGCGTCACAGATGCGAAGTCTAAACTGCGAACTAAGAATTGCACTACCCGGCTTCTGTAGCAGAGAAATATTGCAGTGCATATTCTAGGGGCAAGTTTGCTTAATGTATATTTTATTTTGCTGTATTCCAATACAGTACAGTACAGATACCTTAGTCCAGAAGGTATTAAGTTATTCAGAGAGTGGGGTGTCCCAGCCGCCTGGTCTACAGATAGGCTCTTGTATATATATATATAGTATCCTGTGAACTCTATCTATCTATCTCTGGTAACTCGCCCAAGAACAAGATAAATTCATTCTCTAAATAAAAAAAAACAATACATAAAGGAGATAAAAAAGAAAGAGAATTTATGATAGCTCGTAGGGATTTTGGGTTTTTCTTTCGGTTAGTAACCGCGAAATACATCAGACATGCACACATCTTTGCTTTGGTATAACAGTGTATACAGTGCTGTACCTACATAGTTATCGGGTCAAAGAGGGGGCGTGCAGTTGGGTATATGGCGGCAGGTTTTGAAAAAAATCATGTGAAATTTTAATATTTTGAACGATTGAGTGTTTGTCATATTTTTTTGGCGCGCCAAAAAATTACATTATTATGCGTTATTTTCGTACTCTAGATTGAGAAACAATCAAAACCAGTCATAATGGACACCTGGAACAGCGAAATATAACAAAAATTTTTAGTAGCCCTTGCAAAAAAATTAGTAATACCAGCTAAATTTTAGCAAAAAACTTTGTTGTTCCAGCAAAATGTTTTAGCTAAATAGGGGCCAGCAAAGCTAAAAATTTCTCAGTGAATAAACCAAGGTGTGAAATGTACCTATGAGATGGACCAATGGATTTCATAAAAACGGGGAGGCCCAGAGAGAGAGAGAGAGCAGCTGCCAACCTCACCTCTTTACAACAACTAGTAAAATTTTGACCAAAAATAATACTAGAGGCAAAAATTTCAAAAAGCAATGTTTTATTTAAAATCAATCAAAGAAGACAAAGATTGACCCATTTTCTATGGTAGCAGTGGCGGTTCCACGGGGGGGGGGGGAGGCGATCGCCCTCCCTTTGCTCCGGAAAAAAGTAGATAGAAAAGATGCTGGTGGTAAACCTGAAGTCTTTAGAGAAAAAAACGAGAAATTGCTGAACGTTCCTTAAGTTCCTTTAAAGACATTCTAGAATCCCTCGACAGTATTTTGGGACAGTTTGACCTTCAATTCGTCACACCACGAACGCGAAAACCACGATATTGGAAATACAGAACAGTATATTATAGAGTTTCTATTTATAAACAAGTTTTCGAAAAAATCATTTGGGACATAAAATCAAGGTTCAATAACGAGACTAAGTATTGTGAAGCATAAAATCAAGGGAAAATTAACTAATGCCGTTTCCAAATACTATAAACTGTTGGATTAATCCAAAATACAAATTCTTGAACTGAAAACATAAGTACTTAAAAACACTATGCTGGAAATTTGCCTGAGAGACTTAGCGTTGCTGCATATCAACAAACATATTGAAATTGACATTGAGCGAGTCAGTGACCGTTTTGCCCGAAAAAACCGGAAATAAAGTTTTTTTTGATATAGGCATTTTATATTTAAGATATACAATTCCACACATTAAAGGAGTATCAGAAAAAATTAGCAGAGTAGCGAACAACTTTAATATTAAAACAGCTTTTAAATCTAATAATACATTTCGGAGCCTTCTTAGTAAAACAAAACCAGAGAACAAACAAAATAAGGAATGCATTTATCAAGTTCCTTGTGAGTGTGGTAAATTATACATAGGCGAAACAAAAAGACCACTATCTGTTAGGCTTATGGAACATCAGATGAATACCCAAAGAGGTGAAACAACGAAATCAGGAATCGCCGAACATGCATGGTCAAAACAACACCGAATGAAGTGGACAGAAGCAAAGGATTTGCACAAGGAGTCACACTGAAAGAAAATTCCTTGAAGCTGCCTTTATTGGGCAGAATCAGGGTATTTTCAGTAAACCAGGTGTTGAAATTCTAAATATTTGGAAGCCCTCCTTGGGCGTCATTTTTGCCTCTGAAAACGTATTTTTTTGTTGTCAGCAGTTCGCATGTCAAATTTGTTGTCAATTTGAAGTAACAGTTGAAACAATCAACGACATGACTTTTTTGACATATTTATTGTCACTGTCTAAAACAATGTATCAAATAGAGACCCATAAAAATGACGTCAGTCCGTTCATCAAAAAATTAGACCATAGTGACTCATGCGCGGATTTCTGGGAGGTAGGGGGGTAATTATCCCCCCCTGTATTTAATTTTTTTACGAAAACATGTAGAAAATCAAAAGTAGGGCATAAATTGCGGCGCTATTACACTTTTGATATTTACGGTATTAGATACGGAAACCATTGATATATTTACAATTTTAGTTTAATTTTAAATCAAAAAATGCATTTCTGAGTGCAATTTTCTTAAAAATTTTCGCCTGCTGCACTATGACACCGTTAATATTTATGATTTTAGTTTAATTTAATTTGACTCAAAAAATGTTCGGCGCATTTAAAACTTTTTAAAATAAAAAATTTATGAAATAAAAAACAGTCCAAATCCGCGCTTGTAGTTACTAAGTTTTGTTTGCATATATTGATGTGTTCCTCATAAAACTATGCTTTTATTCTAGTTTTTCTTTTCGTATCGAAACCGCCCCCTCCCCCTTTTCAAATGGCTGGGACCGCCACTGGTGGTAGGTAGTTGTTTTTTGAGGCCTCTGATCGTGCAACCAAAAAAATTGCCCCGGGTCCTAAAAGGTAGTCTTCTTAGTGAGTACGTACGTTTTTCACCAATATCTTCGGAGTAAAACTCGTACTTTCTACAGCGAACAATCACTGCTAATAACTGCCGCCATATTTTACAACTTTTAGTGATGGGTACGTCTTTTCTTAGTACAATAACTTACCTTAGATCATGTGATCATAACAAATCAACTGCTTTCAGCAAGACATAAGTGACTCGCTATTTATTGGAATAATGAATTTTGAGTGTCAGTATGGCGGATGTTGCAGTGATTTATTCTATGGGTACTTCTACAGGGTTTTTACCTACGGCTACGTGAGTAAATGCACGGATCGCGAGTTATAAAATGCATATTAATTTTATCGGAAAAAGATGTAAGGCAAACATACTTTAAGTGACTTTGAAAACCGTAATCGGGAGTTTTTAAAATGAACAAAAAAAAAACGCGAAAATAAAAAATTAAGATAAAAAGAAATAGTAAAATTAAAAAACATGATTTTATTAATTGTCTGCAGATAACTAAATCATGGCCTTTTTGGTTACCGATGAAAAAAAACTTTTTTTTTATCACGGATGCAAAAAAAAGATTTCTGTCCGTTTTTTACCCAAAATAAAAGAGAAATAGCGGAAAATAGTAATATTGAAATAGTAGTTTTCACAACCAGTGGCTAAAATAGTGCTTCTTTAACAAGCGTTGGTTTAAATAACGAGCGCAGGTATTTTAAAACGCGAGTAAAAAAAAAGCAAAGTTTAGCCGCGAGTTGTTAACACTATTTTTTTAAATACCTCTATCAAGAAATCCAAGAAAAACAGGAAAATACTTTTAAAAATCTCGAACTAAGAGCACTTCTCGCAACTCACCATCTTTACACTATAAATCAAGGCGGTTGGTAAATGAAATAACAATGGTTTCCATGGCGATGTGCCTTTTTACTCGGTTGTTGCGTTATTTTAATCTGATATTTTGACGATGTTTTTAAATGATTTGTTCGTAAATACTTGTTGAAAACTGGCGGAGATGGCTTAATTTTTAGGCAAGAATAATTAGGTTTTTTCAATATTACTATTTTCCGCTATTTCTCTTTAATTTTGGGTAAAAATGGACAGATATATTTTTTTGTACCCGTGATAAAAGAACAGTTTTTTGCATCGGTAACCAAAAGAGCCAAGCTTTAGTTCTGCAGACAGTCACCAAAATCATGTTTTTGATGAAGATATAAAAAAAAATCTAATTATTCTTGCCTAAAAATTAAGCCATTTCCGCCAGTTTTCACCAAGTATTTACAAAATCATTTAAAAACATCGTCAAAATATGAAACTGTCAAAGATTAAAATGTCGCAACAATGAACGTCACGGAGTAAAAAGGCACATCGCTATGGAAACCAATGTTATTTCATTTACCAGCCGCCTTGATTTATAGTATAAAGATGGTGCGTTGCGAGAAGTGCTCTTCGTTCGAGATTTTTAAAAGTATTTTCCTGTAGTTCTTGGATTTTTTGATAAAGGTATTAAAAAAATAGTGTTAACTGCGCTCGTTATTTAAACCAACGCTTGTAAGAAAAAGCAGTATTTTAGACACTAGTTGTGAAAAATACTATTTCCGAAAAACCCACAATAAGAACACGGCTGAAATAGTTATTTACCCAACAAGTGCGGAAATTGATTGTTTTTCGCACAAACCGGCGTTTGTCCGTGCGACGCGTCAGTTCGGAAAAGACACATTCCGCACTGGTTAGCTACGTGCGGAAGCTCATGTAAAAATTGCCTATTTTTTTTACTGCTTTTTTTTAAGAGCATGGATCAATCGGTTATATTGTGAGTTTTTTTATACACGTTTTTTTCAACCCGCGGCGTTGCCCGCTCCAAAATTAATATAATTTGTCAGCTGTCATTAAGCGAAATGTCACATAAAACGTAGCCTATGTTATAACCAAATTTCATTCAAATCGGTTCCACCGTTTTTGCGTGATTGAGGAACAAACATACACACCCATACACACACTTTTGCATTTATAACATCAACAAGTTAATACTGATATAACTGCATGATGTAAATTGTAACTATAGCAGCACTTCCTTAATTTTCCTCTTTTTTTTGGTGGGCGTTATAATATATTTTTTTTAATTATAGGGATTTTAACAAAAAATTATTGTATGATAAAATTAAGAAAAAATGCTTAACATGTATTTTTTTAAGAAGGTTTTTCAATCTGTTTTCAAATAATATACCTCTTAGCTAAAAAAAATATTTAATAAATAACTTAAATTAAACTTACGTGTCCGTTATAATATACCCAAATATATACATAACATTCTATGATCAGAATAGATTAAGTGCTTGACAAGTATTTTTTTAAGAAAGGTTTTCCAATCTGTCTTCAAATAATATATTTATTACCTACATTCAGAATTATGGTAAATGATAAAAAATAGTATTATTTATGAAAATATTTAATAAATAACTTAAATCAATCTTTTATTACAAAACTTACGTATTTTTTGAGGAAAATTCAACAACAGTTTTTCTTAAATTTTTACCAAATTGTGGATGGACTCCCCTACTTGTTCGGACCAGATTCCTAAAGAGTACCTAATAAAGAAATTTTTCTAAATGGTTAAACACAATGGACAATCCCCAATTCGGTAAAAATTTAAGAAAAGCTGTTGTTGAGTTCCTCAAAAAATATTTAAGTTTTGTAATAAAAGATTGATGTAAGTTATTTATTAAATATTCTCATAAATAATACTATTTTTTATCATTTACCATAAATCTGAATTTACCAGCATTTAATCTATTCTAATGATAGAAAAATGTTTTGTTAAAATTCCTATAATTAAAAAAAAAATATATATTTGGGTATATTATAACGCAGATCAAAAAAAAAAGAAGAAAGCTATAGCAGTTATATCAGTATTATCTTACTAATATTAAAAATGCAAAAGTTTGTATGTGGGTGTATTTGGGTGTGTAAGTTTGTTCCTCAATCACGCAAAAACGGTGGAACCGATTTGGATGAAATTTGGTTATAAGATAAAGTGTGACCTGTATTAGAACATACTTTTTATTTGACATTTCGCTTAATGACAGCTGTCAAATTATATTAATTTTGGAGCGGGCAACGCCGCGAGTTGAAATAATACAAAAAACACAAAAACATTAAAAAGCCAAAAAAGGATCTGCTGGGATTTTACTAAATGCTGTTTTCTTATGCGGGGGTGGTCTCTAACAATACCCCACTGTTGGTTTTTCTTGTCATTTTTTTGTAACTTTTGACTCGTTCCGTACTCCTGTGTTCTATCTTAAAGCTGTCCAAAAACTTTATACAGGCATTATTTGCCATTTCATTGTGACAGGAGCACGGTCAAGTTCATTTTTTCTTATGGACTGGTGCTTTTTTTCTCGTGCTGTTTGGTTCATGACATACAGATCATATTTTGCAACGTTATCTTGACCACCCGCCGTTTTGGGTTAATTGACCATCCTCAGTCCAAATTCCATTTTTGCTTTTAACCTACTCAAAATATTAAGGCGCATTTACACAGACAAACTTTCCTTTGATGTTGAAATGCCGACAAACATTTACACGAGCCTCTTGAGCAAAATGTTCAAAAAAAAGTTCGAGAAAAATCTCGTACAAAAAGACTCACGGAAATTTTGGAGAGAATGTTAAGCAAAATTTGTTTGAAGAAATGTTGGTATAGAAATTTCTTACAAATTTAAATTTTATAGTTTTATGGGAAATCATTGAACTTAACTGAAAATAGAAAGACTAAGTTTTAAAACAAGGTATTTTTAATTAAGTGCTTTCCGACGGAAAAACGATTTGATGTCGAAATTCACATTTTACCTCATAAACAGCTTCGATTGACCTGATTTTTATAGGGGATATGCCAGTATACTTGTAACTTTTTTGGGGTTGTAAAAAAACGGGAATAAAAAAATAATAATTGGCACTTATTTATTGCTGTTGCCTGTAAATGTAATGATAAAAATTTAAGTTTAAAAGAATATCTCTTTATTTTACTTCCTAGTTTAAATCACAATACAATAACAATTAAGTCAAATTAAAAAACCTCTATAAATTTTATTAAATCTCAAATATATGAACAAAAGCACGTTCGGTCTAAATAATACCCGTTTATTACCCACTTTTACAACCCTACGATCCCGACCCTTGTCTAAAAAAAGATAATTTAGCTGTAATAGACTAGACTTCTGAATCGGAATGTTGCTCCTTTGCATATTGTTTTTTCAGTGTCAGTAATCGCCCATGAACCTTTTGCTTTTTTAAGCAACCGTTGGGGCCTTAAACTAACTAGGTAAATCTGGTGTGAGGAATGAAAAAAAAACAATCAAAGCTAAGGGTAAAGCAAAGTTACAAAAATATGTTTAAAAAGAAATCCCCTCCCCACCACTCCTCATAGTCGTAAGACGCGGATTACCGCTTAAAAGTGAAATTTTTGAGTTTTTTGCCGATATTTGAAAAACTCAAAATTTTTTTGGAAAAGAAAAATTTTCATGGGTTGTCGTTTGAATTTAAGAAAAAACTCTTGGAAATAAAAAAAACTCGCAAGAAAATCCCAAAAAAACCCCCGGGCAAAAAAATCCGAGAAAAACCCTAAGAAAAAAATAAGACAAAACTGATAGCCAAGAATAATTTTTCGCTTGCCTTCGGCTTTTTTTTCACAAAAATTTAAAATAAAAGTTGGGGTTCCATTTTTTTAAAGAATTGAGATCACTGATCACTGATGTAAAATTTTATTTATTCTCATCTTTAAAAATATGTTTCCAAAACAGATAGCAATAATTTGCTCAAAAATTTACCCGAACAAAATGTTTAAAGAAAAGCTCACAAAAATGTTCACGCAAAAAATTTTGGATCTTTTGCACGAGCTTTTGTTTGAGCATGTTCGTCTGTGTAATTGCGCCTTTAGAGACCTTTTGCACCTATAATTTTGATGCTTTTTTACTTTATCGCTTATTTTGGGCATGCACAGATATGAATTAATAGCAGAATCTCTTAGTAACCGATAAAGTTGGACGTTACCTACGGGTAAATACCGTATCCCTTATAATTGACATAGCTGTCGACAGTAAAACGTTAAGTAGAAAAACAAAATATTTAAATTGATTTTTAATTGCAAATATGTTCTGTATTCCTTTTAATTGTAAAGATAAGTATCAATTTTTGTTTAGTCACTATAGACACTATGAACGATATTTAATAAGATGGGTTAGGGTTTAGGACTATTGGACGCTATGTGGTTTTTATTCTAATTTTGCGGGTTTTTCTTTAAACTTGAGTAAACCTTTTTGGAATGTTGGATTTACTATAATCATATAAGTGATTTCGCAAGGACAAAACACAGATTTTCCAAAAATTTCGTGAAAAAAATAGGAAAAAAGGCAATTGACGTTGGTTTTATCCCTGTATAGTAGTCCTTTTAACTAAAATTACTCTGTTAATTGGGTCAATTACTCATATTTTTTAATGATTTTTATCCTTAAATTTGCTGAGGTCCATATTAGAAGAAATATCCTCACACAACACATCCTCAATATGATAAGAAAATGAAATTAAAATTTTTAATTCATATATTTTATCAATTGAGAATTATCAAAACACTTAACTGGCGTTTCGCTCGCTGACGTTTTACTCAATTTGAACCTTGATTTGGACCTTTGGACGAGAACCGTCCATCTTCATAACATTTTCTATACCATTCTTCCCTTCCCCTCCTCCCTTCTGAAAATTAGATAACAGATATTTTTAATTGTAAAGTATTTAGTTATTTTATTACGTTTTACGCCTCCATGAAGTTGCAATGTGGACTTTAGGAGTAAAGCCAAGGTCATGGAGAAATGCAGGGATGAAGGGGAGTGGGCAATTGTTCTTCCTCTTTCTGGCTTCTAGTGCAAAAATCTACCGCGGAAGACTTT
Source organism: Oxystoma pomonae (assembly GCA_963921995.1). Classification (NCBI taxonomy): domain Eukaryota; kingdom Metazoa; phylum Arthropoda; class Insecta; order Coleoptera; family Brentidae; genus Oxystoma; species Oxystoma pomonae. The sequence goes on from OY998171.1 coordinate 62,113,003, forward strand.
TAGCGGCGCGTAATATGACATCACCACACAAAGAACAAAACCGCGCAAGACCACCAAAACAAAACCAAAATAAGCACATCCTCAAGAACTCAAAAATGCATTTTTTTCCTAGCGTAGTATATTCTGCGCGGTTAAAGCCGCGGACCTTTTATTATTAGTATTTTTTACATAGGCTATTCTTTAATTTGTGCTGTAACATGTATTATTTAGGCTACGATGGTCACGTTTGCGAGGTTTGTTCTTCCAATGGGATACACCGTATATTTTTGAAATCAGGAAAAAAATTGGTGCTAGAAAGCGCGGATAGTCCACCATACATCAATTATTTTATGTCGAAAGGAAATGAAAATATCTCGAAAACTGTAGCTTTGAAAGGCGCATTTACACAGACAAACTTTCCTTTGATGTTGAAATGCCGACAAACATTTACACGAGCCTCTTGAGCAAAATGTTCAAAGAAATGTTCGAGCAAAATCTCGTACAAAAAAACACACGTAAATTTTGAAGAGAATGTTGAGCCAAATTTGTTTGAAGAATTGGGGGTATAAAAATTTCTTTACAAATTCAAAATATATATTGTTATCGGAATTCATTGAACTTAACTGAAAATAGAAAAACAAAGTTTTGAAATAAGGTATTTTTAATCAAGTGCTTTCCGACGGAAAAACGATTTGATGCCGAAATTCACATTTTACCTCATAAGCAACTTCCTTTGATCTGATTTTTATAGGGAATATGCCAGTATACTTGTAACTATTTTGGGGTTGTAAAAAAAACGAGAATAAAAAATATAATAATTGGCACTTATTATTATTGTTGCCTGTAAAATATAATGATAAAAATTTACGTTTAAAGAATATCCCTTTATTTTACTTCCTAGTTTAGTCTTTTACAATAATAATTAAGTCAAATTAAAAAACCTATATGTATACATTTTATTAAATCTCAAATATATGAACAAAAGCACGTTCGGTTTAAATAATACCCGTTTATTACCCACTTTTACAACCCTACGAACCCGACCCTTGTATAAAAAATATAATTTAGCAGTAATTTAGTAGACTGTGTCACCGATCTATCATCCCGCGTTTTGGATTTCGCAGGTAGTAGGCCGGCCATCCTTTTAAATCGCAATATTGCCCTTTGCATATTGTTGGTTCAGTGTCACTAATCGGCCTTGATTATTACATTAAATTGACAGTAAATATCTATATCTTCAGCATTTTCATGAACCTTTTGCTTTTTTAAGCAACCCTTGGGACCTTAAACTAACTAGGTAAATCTAAATTAAAAAACAACAATAAAAGCTAAAGGTAAAGTAAAGTTACAAAAATATGTTTAAAAAAATCCCCCTCTCCACTACTCTTCATAGTCGTGAGGCGCGGATTACCGCTTAAAAGTGCAATTTTTGAGTTTTTTGCCGATATTTGAAAAACTCAAAATTTTTTTGGAAAAGAAAAATTTTCCTGAATTTTTTTTTGACTTTAGGAAAAAAACCCTTGAAAATAAAAAAAACTAGCAAGAAAATCCCAAAAAAAACCCCGGGCAAAAAAATCCGGGAAAAACCCTAAGAAAAAAATATTATAAGTAACCCTAATCCATGTGACAAAACTGATAGTAGAGACAATAATAATGTTTCGTTTGCCGTCGGCTTTTTTCACAAAAATTTTAAATAAAAGTTGGTGTTCCATTTTTTTTAAAGAATTGAGATCACTGATCACTGATGTGAAATTTTATTTATTCTCATCTTTAAAAATATGTTTCCGAAATAGATAGCAATAATTTGCTCAAAAATTTACCCGAACAAAATGTTCAAAGAAAAGCTCACAAAAATGTTCACGCAAAAAATTTTAGATCTTTTGCATGAACTTTTATTTGAGCATGTTCGTCTGTGTAATTGCGCCTGAAGATTTGAACCTTATAACAAAATTTTTGGGTAATATTTACGAAAACAAAAATCTGAAAACCGCATATCAATAGCTGCTTTACTTCTAGAGTTATGATTTTTTAAATATATTTTAACGTATTTTCAAATAACTCGGAAACTAAAGCTCCCACGAATTTGGATTTTGGAAAGTTACAATTTTTTTAAATATTTTATTCCCCTTTTCCCCCCTTCAAACCCCCAACCCCCTACACAAAAGTTACTTAGTTCATGGTTAGACGGTAGAGGATTTTTGTAAAAAAATTCGTTAAAATCGATTACGACGTTGGTAAGTTATCCTGTATACCGACAGACAACAGACAACAGACCGACAGACAATTTTTTTTTCGTCGATTAAGGTGTTTTGGAACTTTAGTAACTTATTTTTGATAAAAATTGCCATATTGGTATGGTGGATTAAATAGGCAACTCTAAATTTTAAAAAATATACATATTTAAAATAAAGAAGTTAATGTCAAAGTTTGATTGTTGCGATGACAGCCCTACACGTGTTTTAAAAGTTTACAAAAAATTATGCAACTTCTTTATAGAAAAAAAATTTCCAGCTCTAATATAATAAGGAAGGTAAGGGGGGGGGGGGTGGAAAATATAATGAATCAATCACAGCTTTAAAATTGCGGATTGTAAAAAAGCACTCCCGAGTAACACAGCTTCGACAATATAGAACTTAAAGCTAAGTCAATGCTGCAACAACATTAGTACAGCTTTCCCTTTGCTTTAAAATAGCTACCTTCATTTAATCTGTAATTTTGCCTGTTAAAATTGTTTAACTACTGCTTTTACATTCAAAATAAATTCTATAGTTATATCATTAAAAATAACAAAAATAAATTGTCAAAAAGCACAACCTTAAAATAGGAACTTACAAACACAACATAACTAATTAAACAACTAAACAAATAAAATGAACACCTAGGTATATTATTACCTAACTACTAAAAAGGCGGACAGTGGATATTAAAAAGTACTAGATTTTTGCTTAAAAAACGTACTAGCATAGAGAAAATGTCAATGCGCATAAAGTTTCGACTGTTGGAAAATCCACAAAGCGCATGTGTTTGATTGGTAGTTTGTTAAACATCATTATATTTATTTTAGGTGTCTTCCATCTTTATAAAGACATCAGTCCATTTTAGTAGACAATTTGGATTTAATTGCTATTTTTACATATATTTTTTGTCGGACAAGTCTATTTTTAAACAACATTGTATTCATGTGCAAAAATGATGTATTTTCTGCTGCCGTAGACGCTATCACAGGCAAAAAATATTCCTTAAAATAGCATTTTAATAACGTTTTCAAAACGTTGTGGCAGACAACATCAAAAGCATTATTGTTATGTTTTTGCTGTGGAAACGTTTTCCGTGCTGTTTTACAGCACACTGTGTTACTTGGGCTGTTTTTCACTTCTTGTCCCCTACGATTTCCAATAGTTTTTAATTATTGTCTACGCACGTCCCTTCTGGGATTCTAACAGGGCCGTTCCTAGCGGAGGTGCAGCGCGTGCCCCGCACGCGGGCCGTCGTCAGCAAGGGCGGCTGCGCGTCTTTGCACGGCCGCATCAATTTACACAGATTGTGAAAAAATTAATAGTAGACTCTTATTCCTATCAGTTTTATGAAGTGACTGATGACTCTTTAAGAAAAGCATGTTTTGACTTGGACCTAAAGCTACAAATACTAAACGACGACAAAACTTTGCGAGATTTGGTTGGTCTCGAACTATGTAATGAAATTACTTAATTGAGAGATCTATTTCCCACTCAAATGTTACCTTTTGATATTTTAACATACATAATAACAAACGACTTGGCTTCATGTTTTCCCAATTTCACTATAGCATTAAGAATTTTTTTAACATCGCCAATTTCTCTAGCGCTGGGTTAGAGGAGCTTTTCCAAATTAAAAATTATAAAGAATTATCTTAGGTTGACAATGGGTCAAGAGCGTCTAAACGCCTGATCCACAGTTTCAATTCTAGCCGCTACTTCTATTTCTCTCTATCGAAAAAAGTGAGATGGCAATAGAAAATATATTTCTCTCTGTCTCTAAACGACGAAGAGGGAAATAGAAATGAGCTCAAAGAAGTGAAACTGTGGATCACGCGTAACGAATTTGGCTATTATCTCTATTGAAAATGACATTTCAGAAAACTTAGATATATCCAAATTTGCCTTCAAAAAGGCAAGAAAAGTTTATTTTTAAAATAATTAGTATAAGAAGCTTTATTACTTTGCTGTTAGGTACCTATGTAGAAGGACTAGCTTTAGGCGCGTTTCTGCGAGCTTAACATAGTTACTAATATTTTCTCTTTCTAAATGCATTCGTCTAAGAGAGATCCAGCGTACTACAACATCACAAAAAATACCCGCCTTTACAACCTTCGACCCCGTATATCTGTCAGGGGATAACTATCTCAAAATAGTAGTTAGACAGCGGGGTCGAACAGTGTTCAGGCGTTATGTTCCTGGTATGCTGGGTCTCTCTCAGACGAATGCATTTAGAAAAAGAGAATATTAGTAATATAAGTAACTAGTAAACGCGCCTTTTATTTTATGTTTAAATACTTTTACTGATATTTTCTTTTCTAAACGTCTAATGTCCTATTTAGTGTTTTTATTAATTTATTAAATACTTTGCTTGTTTCTCTAATTATATATGCGGAGGTATAGGGCGGACAAATCGTCTGTACCCTAGGAACGTCTCTGGATTCTAATCAGCGTAAATGACATCCGCATTAATAACCAACTATGGTTTTTTCCCGTCAACATTTTGGATCGTTAAAATTCAATAAAGTTGCGTAAAACAATAATAGGAAACATTCCCAAATTTCATTTTCAACTATATATAACCACATAAAAACCACATTTTAAAAATAACAAGATAGTAGTCCTCCGCGTTAAACTGTTATTGATTAGCATAAAATTATTTGGATACCAATAAGCTCATCCTCTGTAGGTTTCTAGTTCGCATTTGCAGTGGTTCCATAGCGCGATCAATATAGTTTTAAAAGTATTTAGTTGGCTGCGAGCGGTTCCAATTGTTTATTTATCGACCAATCGTGTCTAAGGGAAAAACAAAAGTGTGTGTGGTCGAAAGTTTTGAGACGTCGGATAGTTTTTTGTTTTTGGCCTTCCTGGGGCAAGGCTAAATTTCAGAAATTTGTGGGTTTTTTCGGATTTTTGGAGTGTTTTTTTTTTTGAGAAAAATGGTGACCGAAAGTGGTAAGTTTGAAATTTTATTTTTATTTATTTGTTTATTTTACTTTATGAGATTGATTTTTTTAAAATTTACTTGACTGTTTATAAAGAATCACAATTCATTCTTATAACAAAGGTTTTGTTACAAAAAATAGAGCAATAAATCAACTTTAAATTCTTGGTAACAGCCCGGGGTGACCAGCGTGGGCTCGTCAGTAGATTCACTCACGAGCACACGCTGGTCACCCCGGGCGAAACATCGTTTAATTGTTTCTCTTTTCGCTCTGATCTTTTGTGTGTTCCTTGTGGGACACTCATCCAATTTTGAAATTTCGTTCTTTCCTTCCAAGATCTTTTGATCTTCTCTGTCTTAGATTCTTTTCGGTTGATGTAACTTATTTGGAAGTTGTAACTTCTTGTTTTAAATGTCTTAGGAGCAACCCGTATCAGGTGACTTATAATAAATACAATGCGGAACGATGCCTATTTGTGAGTGTTTCAAAGTTGGAAGTCAGAGTGTGCGATGGTGTTAAATGATGTCTGGATTGAGGGTGACTAGTGAATCTACTGACGAGCCCACGCTGGTCACCCCGGGCGAAACATCGTATAATTGTTTCTCTTTTCGCTTTGGTTTTTGTGTGTTCCTTGTGGGACACTCATTCAATTTTGAAATTTCGTTCTCTCCTCCCAAGATCTTTTGATCTTCTCTTTGTTAGATTCTTTTCGGTTGATGTAACTGATTTGGAAGTTGTAAGAACATACCTATCCTGGTATTTTCCAAAGTGTTTTTATTTACAAAAATTCAAATAATAAAAACGTTTTTTTTAACGTTTTTAGAGGTTTTTATCCAAAAAACTCAATGTCATTTTTCGCTGTCAAATTTTTAATTTTTTGAAATGATTTTTTTCACCATCTACTTTTTGCTACTAGAACATAGAAACTTTTCTTCTTATATTTTTTAGTTTTCTATCAACCATTAAAAAATTAGCAAGGAGCAATCTTAAAATAATATAGTTATATTAAATAAATTATCTTGAATAACGTAAAAACTTTTCTTAAAAAAATATATTTTTTTAATGATGACAATAATAAAGCTATTAAAAACCAACTAATAGATTCCCAATTGCGTAAAACAATTCGTTTAAAATGCGCGACAATTTTTCATTGTTGGATTCTTGCTAAACGTTCGGTACCAAAACGGTGCCTTTGATCTTGAACTACCAGAAGCATTGACCCAATTAATTTGGTACCCGATCAAGTACCCATCTTAGACTGACCTTTTAATGAAATTTTAATCATAACACTGAAATCAAAACACATTTTGTACAATGCGCAGAAAAATTGTTGGTGACAATTACTTTGTTTATACGGTCTTCTTAAAGCGCTTATATACAGGGTTCCTAAGCAAATCCTTAGGGGGCCAAGCAGCCGTGTATAAGACGCAGACAAACGGAAAAGCACATTAGGCAGAAAAGGATGAGCATGGGGCGATGTTGTCACTACATCTTACACGTAGTAAATCCATTCCAGGTTGTTGATTTCTAATGTTTTCCATTTTCATACCTTTAGGACTGGAATAAAAATTGTTTTTGCTCGACTTTAATACCAAACTGATGAAAGATATCGTAAAAAAAAATATTTTTCGGCTTTTCATTTTGTAACCATTGTCCTTACGCACTGTTTACAGGCTGGGGACTGAGATACATGCAAATGCCTAACCTAAAGCGTTCATACACGGCCGGAGAAATCGACTGAGATATTTCCGTAGAAACTTTATCAAGCAAATAGGACGGGTTGACGCCTTCGAACGTCCAACCCGGGTTTTGCACTTTGATTCGAAATCAAAAAGGAGGAACATTCAGATGTGGCGCCGTGCACAAATTACGTAACGGTGATTTTACCAATTTTTGACCTCCTCTCTATGTAATGTTTTGTAACGGTTTGGCACGCCACTCCCCTAATATTACGTAACGATTTCAAGACCACTACCCCCCCAAAAAAAAAACTTTTCACTTATTTTCATTCCAAATTTTCTTAGTTTCACACAAATGCAAACGCTGTCGAAAACCCCCCTCCCCCCTACGTAACGTTTTGAACCCCCCTCCTCCCTATGACCATTACTTAATTTGCGCACGGCCCCTGTAGTCCCAGTGGAGGAGGGCGAGAAAATTGATATTTTTTTCTTAAAAATTATACTCTTTACGTAATTTTTGAAAAAAAATTGTAAGCGGCGCCATTTTTATTTCGTCCTTTGTTTTTCTAACATTTTTGCGTTCGGCTAATTTAATTGAAAAATGTTTGCCTGCGGCGCCCTTTATCTTCTTACTCGAAACCAAGATCCCCCGTTTTAGGAAAACTGATCCCGTCTCTGTTTCTAAATTTTTTCGAATAAAAGTAGAGTATGACCATGGGGAAAATAATTTTTTTCTACGGTATGACGAAAATTTCGAGAAAGTTGAAGAAAAAATAAAAAAAGTGGCAGAGCTCAAGTTTTTCGTAAAAAAACGTTTTTTGTAAAGAAACAGAGCAAAATAAATCTTTTCACCCCTTTTTGGGTGTTACAAATATTGGCAGCCCCTTATTTTTCGCTTTTACCCTCCCGCTAGTTTTGAAGAATTGTTTCGCTACATGTTTCGAGATCATGTCATAAAACACCTCGAAAATATCAAATGTAGTGTAGGGCCAGCTTTATTTAAAATCAATAATATCGCAAGCAAAAAGCTCTGCAGGAAAAACAGCGCCGTTTATTGATTTCTTTGGCTGCTAGTGCTAGCTGCATGGTTTGGCCGTTTCCGGATAGATGTCACTAGTAGAACAGAATGGAAAGAAATTTAATTAAAAGCGAAGATATTTCTTTCTAATGTTAACAACCTCACGAGTTTATCGCTCAGTATCGTAAATAATGGACCCTGCCGCCTCCTTTAAGCAAGAAAAAGCTGTGGTTTGGACCTGAAAACATCTAATTTTTAATTAGATTAGATGTTCAAATCTCATGGTGTGGCCGCCATCTAGCGGAATTTGCAGACATCTTGTCAACGGTTATTATTGCAACTATGACTTATGCTCACAATGAAAGAGTGGCGACAATTTTTTCTCATGAAAGCAGTCCGCAGATAATAACAAACTGGCACCACTGCCATTTCTGTTTGATTTATTGAAATCCTATCCTTAAGGAAAATCTTAGGAACCCTGTTAAGGACGGTTTAAAAATGTTGTCGTATAAACACCACTAAAACCGATTTAAGCACTAAATCGATTTTATGTTAAAGCGATTTAAGAAAGCGATTTATCCCTTAAAAATCCATTTAAGGAACACTTTAAAAACGCTTTGGCGCATTTCTTTCAACCTAAAGAAATACTCAACCATGCTTTTCCGAAAAATATGTTCTTAACTAAATTGTTTGAATTGTTTTTTCTTTAAACTCACATATTTAACATACGCACTTTGAGGCGGGAGTGTTTTTCGTGATGACTGGTGACAATCGGGGAGGGGGGACTATTGGCAGCGTGATATAGAATCTGTATATTTTAGAAAATTTATATAGAGCTTTTCTTTTTGTTTCCAAAAACACCTAATATCTCACTTTTTTCTCTAAGGGTTTTTAAATACAATACGAAAATCATCTCCATAAGATCAACGAGTCAAACAAGAATTTAGATATTCGGTGATTCTTTGTCTAAATCATTGCTTTTACTTAGAAGTTTTTGCCATTTTATTTAAAAACCGTCAGGGAAAAAGATAAAATATTAGGTATTTTTTTTAAAAAGTATTGTCTCCGCCCCAGCTCCGCTCCCTTCATGAATGGCGGCACAATTAGCATCCAAAAAAATTCTTTTTTGTAAACCATCTAATTATGTGAAGTTTTCCCTCTATGTCACTTTTGGTTTTGGAGATATTAGGGTAGACTCGGAGTTTTAGGACACCCTGTATCTATAAGATACTACAACGGTCCTGTCCTTGCATTTCCCGAAAAAAAATCCGCAGTGATAATAACTCTCCTAATCATCCATATCCTGAAAAAAATGCACAGGCAAAAACTCTTAAACAGAATGAGAAATAAATAAAATAATTAAAAAGGATAAAAATAAAATAAAAAGAAAAAATGTTTTTTATTTATTTTCATTTATTTATATCTGTTTATTTATTTATTTTTATTCATTTCATTTATTTTTATTTTATTTATTTATTTATTTTTATTTTTATTCTATTTATTTTTATTTACACTCTTTGGCCTTGCCCAGGGCCAACCAAATACTATTTTCTTTGTTTTTCAAAGTTATTATTGGTACACATTATGCGATCTCATAGTTATATGGTAATGGGACCGTCTTTACGGCATTTGGCTGGCTAGATAGCAAATAAATGCTATGTTTTCATGGATATTGAATTCGTTTTCAATATGTTTTGAAAACTTTTTTTTCATGAGTTTACATGACAGGTTTTCAAATCGACTTTGAATCGATTTGAAAACGGTTTTCAAATTTTGATATTTGGCAGCTGACATATGTCATAGTTGTCAAATATTCATTTTTGAGTTTTGGTACTTTTTTTTTAAATGTATTTTATTCCAAGGGTAATTATGCAGTATACGGTTTTCGACCATTTTTGATTTTTTATGAAAAATTCTTTATGGGGGCACCTACTAGGGTCCCTAGGACCCCAAATCCGCCTGCGCCCGTTGGTTTTTTTTTTTTTTTGTTTTTTTTTTTAATTTTCTTTTACTAAAACAACCCAATCCAACACAGTCCAACCCAACCTAATCCAACCCAACCCAAAACAATAAAAAAAACACATTACAACCCCCCCAGGCACACTTTTTTCTCTTAAAAAAATTTAAAAAAAATCGGGCGCAGGCGGCTAAAGACTCTAGTAGGTGCCCCCATAAAGAATATTTCATAAAAAATCAAAAATGGCAGAAAACCGTATACTGCATAATTACTTATTCAAAAGATGATGTTGGCCCTTGCCACACATTTTTTTAAAATTTTAATTACTACTTTGTTTGCAAGTGGAAGTGAAGAAAGAAATGCTGGAGTGGAATATGTGCATAGCACATACACTTTCCAGCCAAATATTTCTTTTATTTTCCATAATTATTTTTTTTAAATCTTTAAAAAAACAAATCTTTAGTTATTTAAGTAAGGTTATGTTATTAATCTTCTTTTTTCTATATACTCCACCAAATTTTAGAATGCCGGTTCCACAGTTTCACTTCTATTTCTCTCTCTCTCTCTCAAAAAGAGTGAGAGCAATAAAATATAATTTGGCGGCTGTCTGGTAATCCGACGCAAAACGCATGTGTAAACTCAATCCCCGTTTTCAATGAAAATCGGTATTTCGATCTCAATACGATCTTAATCCAACCCTAAAAATTTTCAGGGTCGGATCTAGATTGAAATCGATTTGAATACTGGAAAAACAGGCGTTTTCATGGACGGTATCGGATTGAAATCGTTTTCAGAACGAACTCAATTCCCATGAAAACGTAGCAAAAGTACCAGCTAGGTAGCCAAGTGCCTATTACAGCCACAAAATTACCTGTAAATGCAATCAAATCAATCGTTTAAAAATCAAAATATGGTATTGTTTTCAACCTTGATTCGAACGAAATTGTTTTGATAAACCTGTCGCAAATTCTACTATGTCTCAACACCGAAAAACCACGAGGATATATTTTCAAGTTCAATGTTTTCATTTTAAGTATAAACTTAACCTAGGCACTTAAATTTATATCTGCGTTTGTTATATATTTGTAACTTCATAGTCTAATTACAAGGTATCCTGCTAAGTGCTTTATAGCGTAAGTAGATAATCCTCTATCTACGTTTATACAGTGGCGGTCCCAGCCATTTGAAAAGGGGGGGAGCGGTTTCGATACGATAAAAAAATAGAATAAAAGCATAGCTTTTAGGAGGAACAAAAACTAAGTAACTACAAGCGCGGATTTGGTCTCAAATCTAGGAGGTTACTCAGATTTGAGGTCGTTTATTTTTATTACATTATATCAACGGTAGTATAGCGCCGCAGGCGAAAATTTTGAAGAAAATTGCACTAAATAATGTATTTTCTGATTTATAATTAAACTAAAATTGTAAATATAAAATATAAATAAAGGTGTTATAGCGCCGCAATTTATGCCCTACTTCTGGTTTTCTAAATGTTAAAAAATTTAAAACCAGGGAAGGGGGGCGGTTAACTACCGCCCCCCCCCCCGTCCTCCTGAAATCCGCATTTGAGTAACTACGTATAATTTTTTCAGTTATAAAAAACATAGATAACAAACAAACCACAAAAAAAACTTAATAGCTAAATACTTTTTTTTAGTCTAAAAAGCTTTTTGGCGAAACATTACATATCGCATATCTCAAACATAAGATGCCTATAAAAAAAATTCGTTTCCGATTTTTTTGGGCAAACCGGTCACTTTCAATATGTCTGTCTGTTGTCTTGTTAATTGCCTCGAAAACGTTATCAGGTAGGTTTTGATCTAAGCTTTTGCCTACTTCTGACCAATATTGTTTCCAAATAGGTACTGACTTCTCCCAATAAACTTGTTTATAAATAGAAACTCCATAATACTGTTCTGGATTTCCAGTGGTTTTCTTGGTGTGACGAATTAAAGGTCAAACTGTCCCAAAATATTGTGGAAAGATTCTAGAATGTCTTTAAGGAAACTTTCTGCAATTTCTCGTTTTTTCTCCAACATCTTTGTTGTGTATTTGTTTCTGGAGTAAAAGGGGGGGCGATCGCCCCCCCTGGCCCCTCGTGGCACCCACTGGTTTATAGGAACTTTTAGCTTGTTTATATTTATTTGGTTATCTTAATTCTTATTCTTATAATGATTGTCATTTGTTAAAAGACTGTTTGTGCTTTTAGTGTATGCAAGATGAAAAAACGACGAATAAAAGAAAAAATTTATAAAGTTTTAAAATTTTGGTTGTGGACTTATAGTCAGAACCCGAATACATAACCGAAGAGTTCTCACCCCTCCGAAGGAAGCTTCATCCCTTTTTGCCCAAAAAACCACCCCCAAAAGTGACCTTACAACGGTTTTTTGCGTTTTTCACGTAAACCGTAACTCTGACGAGAAAAATTTATAGGACTTTTTAGATTCTCCATTAATTTCTTCACAAAAATGTTCATGTAATTTTTTTTGAATATCTCCCACCCAACGCTCATAAATGACCTTGGAATATAAGCATAGTTTTCAGCGCGTCTTTTACATCGATTATCTCGAAAAGTATTAGCGGGAGCAAATAATATATAAAAACAAAATTGTAGAGCAGCTCTTTTTCTACAAGATTCATATTGGATAACATATTTTTGACAAAGTATTAGTCCACACCACCCTTGAGGTAAAGGCCCTGTATACAATTTTTGACAGTTATTGTTTTACCACAGGTGAGAAACTCGATTTGACAGTTGTCAAAAATTGCAGGAATTTAATATGTCAGCTTATTTCATAAAATCGCTTTTACATGCAAATATGAAAAAAAAACTAGAAAGAGAGGGCAATATGAGTTGCCCACCTCTGGTAAAACAACAACTGTCAAATGTATAGAGGGCATCTACTTTGAGGTAGAGCTCTCGGTGCGTTTTTTTAGTGGTTTTCTCTATAGGCCTATTCCACTAAAGAAATATTTTAGTTAGTCAATTGGCTCTGCAAAATGATCTTCCTCGATGGGATTTAGACAATTCTGCCCATGACAATAAGAACACATTGTAGGGCAGCGCAGGGCAATCTTTACACAGCGACATTGCTTTCCACAGCCCTATTTACAGCTGCAAGATATGAGCTGAAGAATTGAGGCTGGAGTTGGCGCTTGAGTCCTTCAGCCCAATTCAGTTGTTCTCAAATGTCTTCCTCTCCACAAATGAATTTGCGTTACTCGACTGGCTAACTAGGAGGATTATATTATTAAACACGGCGATATCGCGATTTTCATCAAATTTATTTATGGAAAGGTAGACATTTGAGAGCAACTGAATAGGGCTGGAGAAAAAATAACAACAACTTAATACGAGTGCCCATGTCTCAAACGCCAGTTCCAGCCTCAATGTCGCTGGGTAAAGGTTGGCCTGCGCTACTCTACAATGTGTTCTCATTGTCATGGGCAGAGTTGTCTAAATTTCATCGAGGAGGATCATTTTGCAGAGGCAGTTGACTAAATATTTATATTTCATTAGTGGAATAGGTCTATAGAGTTTATACAATGATAGGGGTAATCACTTAAAATAGATACTTCTTTATACAATGAATAGACAAGCGTGTTGTGGAATCGCGCTCAAAATGCAGAATGCAGAGGTATACAAAATTACATAATTATTACCACTAATTCTTTGTCAGAAATATTTGGATGGATCTCGTAGAGAAAGAGCTGTTCTACAATTTTGCTCATATATATTTTTTTGCTCCCGCTAATAGTTTTCGAGATTTTCCACGTAAAAGACGGCGCAAGGCTTATTTTTTTATCTCGCTGAAAATTATGCTTATTTTTACGACGCGAAGAATAACGGCAAAGCGCTCTAATGGATCCTTTTTGACATATTATTGTCTGAATATCTTCTAAACTAAAGGTCTGAGAAATTTAAATTCTTTTTTCTTTAAGAGTAGAGATTCTTTTTTCTGTCAGTGACCTTAGCTCCGAAAAGACGTTTAAAACGGATCATGCGATATCCATACAACTTTGCATCGAAGGTACAGGGTGTCCCGTTTTCGATGCGATTCAATAGGAAACTCCGTTGTTATTAAAAATAGAGATATGCGGTTTTCGCATTACCAGAAAAAAATATGCACTGAAGATGATATTTTTCGGGATCGAAACATCAAAATAAAAAAAAAATTAAATAAACTAAAATATGAAGTAAAACATTTTGGTCTGTATTTAACTTTTTGTTCCTGATGAGGGTATCTACGAAACGAAACGTCGGATTAAAGTTTTTAAAATATCATTGTGTTTTTCTGAAAAGATTGCCATGACATGTGTTTACAGAACTCAATTATCTCTTAAATTAAGGGGGATATCATCAATTGGTAATTCCGACCATTTTTACACTTTCCCCTGTAGCTGAAAAACTACAAGGGCCAGAATAAATCCGTAAACACCATTTTTTAAAGCGCAAAAAAGTAAGACAGTGTAATGCGAAAACTGCATGTCTCTACCTTCAATAACAACGGAGTTTCCCATTGAATACCATCGAAAATGGGACACCCTGTACATGTTGTAAAGACTAATAGCGTTTTCGATTACCCTACTCGCATATCGCTCGGAGATTGCTCGGGATCAGAGCAATGACGTGACAGATCAGTTTTAGGGTGCTCCAAAGCCGATTTCGAGCTGTCACTATTATATACATAATTTTTTTTGAAATTAGCGCTGTTTCGGACTTCCATTGACTATATTTTATTTATACACGATGTTTCGATCAGTACAATCTCTGATCGTCTTCAGGTGCAAACTGTTTGTTTTGTTATTATAATATATTATATAATTATAGGTTTGTTTTCGTTGGTTATCGTTCAGCCAAGCCCAAATTGCCAATTTTTGAGTGCAATTTGATTCAAAAACTCTTGCAGTCCTTCCAGCGTATCTGCAAGTATGACAGTGATGTCTTGAGCATATTTTATATGCATAAAACAAACTTTAATTGAATTTTGATAGCTGATGTAGTTCCCGAGTAACGATAATCCCTTCTCTTAACTTTTTCCCTTCTTTGCAGAATACCACACACCCCTTATAGAGGACCACGCCTCGGAGGAACACCAACACAATCTTAAAAACTTGGAGTACCTTGGACAAGTCGCGGAAGCTGATTTGACGCCTATTCAGAAGTTTTACAGCGGCGCTAACGTACTTATAACGGGATCGACGGGATTTTTGGGAAAAATTTTGGTGGAGAAACTGCTCAGATCATGCCCGACGATATCCACTTTATATTTGGTTAGTTTTTTTGGTTGATAGAGGAAGTTCAACTCGCTCCTCGCCTTTTTGATGTTGGCCTAGCGTAGATCGGGTCAAAAGCCTTTTAATTTACTTAGATCTTGCTAAGTTATTATTCTTTTTAATATTTCCCTGCCTGTGGAGCTATTCTTGAATCGAGAAAAAATTTGCTCCCAGAAACTCAAATTCTCTCGCTACTATGCATCTCATTGGTCCAAATCTTTGGTTTAAATCGGTTTCTCCCACTTTTGCCCGATATTGATCGAAAGTAATTCTCTTAGTCAAGAACAATAGAATTCTGCCTTTTCTGATTGCCAACCCTTTTTTTGGAAAAGCCACTAACTTTGACTAGTACTCAATAGAGTACGTATATAAGTATGAGGGAGAGCAATTACCCTTAATCATAATTTAAAAAAAAGTTTTATTATTTAGTATAGAGAACCTTAAGAAACTTTTAAAAATCATAATCCACAATGCAAAATATAAAGAAGTATATAAAGAAGTGGTAAAAAAAATTAAAAAAAAATTTAACACAAAGTAACTGTTACTGGGAGGAAAAACTTGTTCAGGTTATCTAGAAAATACTAAAACATTAACGTTTGCTCAAAAATAATTTTTTATTTTTATGAGAAAGTCCATTTGTGTTTCCTCAGTAAAGCATATTCGTCGATAAGTTATTTTATTTCGCTGAGGAAATGCCTTTTTGAGCGTGCCCAATATACCCTAAAACGACGTATTTTTAAACTTTGACCGTCTATATCTCTGGAACTAGACATAGAAATCATTTTATATTCTCAAATTTTTCTTACCCTATAATCCACTATAACATACTAAAATTTTGTCGAATTTCACCGAAATAATTTTTCAATATATTTCGTGCGGGGTTCTTTCATCAAAAGTCATGTTATTAATGTCATTTTCGAGGGAATCAGTGGCGTCGACCAATAGGATCTGTGCGTTTGTGTGTTCTCCCTTATTTCAAGAATAGCTACACCGATCTTTTTTATTTCAGTTAGTTTAGCCATTTTAACTTTTGAAATTGTCACCCTGTATTATATACATTAAATTTGAATTGTTTTTTCTTTATCCAGGTCATAAGAAACAAAAAAGGAAAGGACATAGATGAAAGAGTGGACGATATTTTCAACGACGTCATATTTGACAGGTTACAAAAAGAGTGTCCGAAGTTCAGGCACAAAGTCGTCGGAATTAGCGGGGATTGCTCGCTTCGAGACTGTGGAATCAGCATAGAGGATCGAAAACTTTTGCAAAATGAGGTAAATAAAGATTTTAACAAATATATCTATATAGATAAATATAATATATATTTACAGAGTCTTTCGCGGCAAACGTCATGTACGAAAGACTTTTTATAAATCCAGAGATCCAACCTGTCAACTGCTGCTCTGTGACAGATTATCGCTGCAGTAGCCGAGAAGAAAATGGCGGATTAACAAAATAGCGCTATTTTTTCCTTGCGCTGTTATTTCCAAGCGCTGTTTTCTCCCAGCGCTGTTTTTTTATGCGCTTTTATCCAGAGCTGCTACTTGCGTGCTTTTTTTCTGTTCCGCATTTGCAATAGATCAGGACAAAATGACGGATGGATAAATTAGTGCTTTTCTTTCCACGTTATATTGTTCCATCGTTTTTTTGCCTTAAGTTACACGCTTTTGTCTGGCGCTGTTAGCAAAGAACCATGAAGTGCACCTACTTTTTTTCCTAGTAAAACTACAAAAAGTTACATAAAAGATTTAAAACGGTACTTATATCTTATAACCCACTAAGCAAAAATGAAAAAAAAAATAAAAAACGTTATTTTTATGGTGAAAAAATCGCTTAATAACCCGTTTTATAACGTTAGTTTTTCCATTAACGTTATAAAACGGGTTCTAAAGTGATTTTTTTTGCTATGAAAATAACGATGTTTAATTTTTTTTCATTTTTGCTTAGTGGGAACTTGTTTTGAAAACCCAGCAAACACGGTTTCCTCGGACTTTTGTCGGCCCGATGTCGATTGCCGAATTTGCCGTCATCGGCAAGACTTCGATTTACGACATCGGACCAGCAGTATTTTTTGTCCGCTTTGCGATGTAGGCCCAATTTATGCCGCAACGTTAGACTGTAGACCGCCGTGGGACCAATGGTAAATTTTACTTTTTGCTGACATCGGCATACGTCGCCGTACGATATGGTTTAACCACATAGTACCGATCATCCGCCCATATAGCTGCTTAACTTAGTCGGTCTAACGTAGGCAAGCTGGTCTAGGCCCGACATCGGTAAACTATTCAAGTCCGTGGTTTCCTAAAGCGGTCCAACGTCGGCGATTGGCGAAGGTCCGTCGGTGGTAGCTTAAAGCGGCTCGGCAATGGCAAACCACAGGTCCGATAATAAGGCCCCACATGGGCCCCTCAAAGTGATTGACGAAGCTCCGTCGGTGGTTGCTTGACACTATCCGACATTGGCAAACTATACAAAGTTTCGGGTGCTTAACCAGTCGGGCCGCTTTAAGTGGCGAAAGAGGTGATTCTTGTAGAGAAGTACCACACCATCTTGTCAAGTCCGCATTCTGGTTTTTAAATATCTTTGCTCATTATATATATAATATTATCTTCCACTGTACAGGGAACATAGTGATATTAGCGCCATCTCTACATGCTAGGAAGAAACTATTAAGCAGTTTTTAAAAATTTTAATGTGACGTACCATCGTCTGTTGCCGGTTATCGACCAATCTAGCATAAATCTGATCGGGCCATGGTCGGCCCCAAAGCAGATAAAGTGGTCGTCGGCATAAAGTCGATTATAGTAAATCGGGCCATCGTCGGTTTCCGATTCTCGACCGAATAAACAAAGTTCCAATCGGACCATCATCGGCCTTAAATCAGATAAAGTTTGCGTTGGCATAATGTCGACTATAGTAAATCGGGTCAACGTCAGTTGCCGATTCTCGTCCGATTAAACAAAGTTCCAATCGGACCGTCGTCGGCCCTAAAGCAGATAAAGTGGGCGTCGACTATAGTTTCAATCGGACCATCGTCGGTCCTAAAGTGATGTCGGCATAAATTCGGCTATAGTAAATCGGGCCAACGTCAGTTGCCGATTCTGATCCGATTAAACAAAGTTCCAATCGGACCGTCGTCGGCCCTAAAGCGGATAAAGTGGGCGTCGGCATAAAGTCGACTATAGTAAATCGGGCCATCGTCAATTGCCGATTTTCGATCGATTAAACAAAGTTCCAATCGGACCATCGTCGGTCCTAATGTGGTGTCGGCATAAAGTCGACTGTAGTGTAGCGTGTAGTCGCTGATGCCGACACACTGCCGACGTTGTCAACATTGGCCCGATTCAATGCCGACGATTTGTTGGGGAAGTTTCATCAGTGTGAGTAAGTACTTAGGAGTGAATTTGAATCCTAAAAACAGTTCGTTTACTTAAACAAATAAACCGCACATCAAAAATTAACAAAATTTTGCACAGCGGAGGCTTCTGGTATCCCCCACAGACCATTCGCATGGTTTTTCAAAAAACTATATATATGTATCTTGTTTCTATTTAGTTTTTAAAATAATCGATAAATTTTACCGTTAATTAAACATTTTTAGGATACTTAAAATTATGTTAAAAACTTAAAATTATGCAAAATCCGTGAAAAGGTTCCGGGATAATGCTTTAAACTTTCACCGTACAAAATTTAATACAAATTTGATTAAGTTTTTTAGATTAAGGAGTTGGAAGAAGCGCATTTTTTATTCAAATTTACTTTGAAACAATAACATAACCACAAACCACTATCTCCTCCAATTCTCCAAACCAAAATCCCCAGAACGGCAGCAGCGTTTCTTCTTTGAACTGCCTGGCTGATCCTTTGAAAGAAACACTTAAAATTATTTTTAATTTTGCATTTGAAATATTCTTTAAATTTCTTTGATTTTTCCCTCTAAGGCCCATGAGTTTCTACAGATCCACCAATCTCTGTGTAGTTTCCGACCTTCATCTATTCGGCTAAATGTGCAGGAAAATCTACTTCTTTAGATGTTTTATTTCATTGATTTTGTTAGATCATTAGCAAGGTTTAGAATTTGGGTTATTGTAAAGTAGGGTACAGTAGTCTTTAATAATATATTTTTTAAATAAATTAATTTTTGAGAGGCCTTTCAAAAAAAGATTTCTCTTAATTCGTCATATTTAAATAAATAATGATTAAGTGGATAATCAAAGGCTTGAAGCGATTTTGGATATTTGCAAAATTACCGGCCGGTTTACAATTTTGGAGGTCAAGTTCAATTAAGTTGACTTTAATTATTCGTACAACAGAGGCTGAGTTTCATTAAATTTACTATTATCATTACATCACTATTTTTACATGTGTACAGGGTCATCCATCATAAACCTTCCCTATGGGAAATCTTTTTACTATTGTTCATATGAAGCTCAAACACTTGTCAGAAATGACGTTTATAGTTTACAAAGTAAGCCCAGACAGTCTTGAGGACTGGTATGTGGTTTTGGGAAAATAACATTTTATAAATTGTTTTTTCTGCCTTATTATTCTTTTTATTCCAGTCGCGTATTTAAAAAAGTTATTACCTTCCCTTAAAAAAAGGGTGGGGGTTGGCTCTGTTGCACTATTTGTAAAGGCACATGAAAATTAAAGAGAAATTCTGGTGGTGAAAGTCGCCTCTCGAAAGGGGTGTGTTTTACGAAAATTCTGAAATATTACTAACACGAATAATAAATCGAAATGTTCAAGTTTTTTTTTAAATTGTAGTTTAAATACTCGAAAATTCCTCTGTTTCGTTTACATTAAAACACCCTGTATAATTCGTCCATCGTAAATCCCAAAAAATTGGGCGCGTTTGCTGACACTAATCTAAGGTCGTACAGATTAACACCTGGGCAAAAACAAGATTTCGAGATTTTTTCTCCTATCCTTCAAATAAAGAAACCGCAAAAATATTGTGCGTATAGAAAAGTTTTATTAATTAATGCAAATTTATTCACATATCTTTAGAGATTTAGGAAGTCAGCCAGTAAAGATAATGTTAAAAAGGCAGGGTCAAAATTAATTGAAATATTAATCAGAAATTTTAGGCCACGTAATTTTTGTGTGAAGACCTTATATTGGGTCCCTATAAAAAACCCGAAACCAAATTTGGCAGAAACATAATTTGTCAGAATTTAAAAGAAAAGAAAATAATTGGTCCGAAAACAATTTCCTCGAAAATCAAATCGCTAGAAAATATATGCATAGAATTAAATTTAAACGAAACATATTTTTATAGAAACACAAATGTTAAAAATATTTTTAACGCAAATAACTTCATAGAAACATAATAATGCCGAACCACAAAATTCAAGAACCCCAATCTGGCCGAAAATGATTTGAACCGATACCCACAAATTCAATTGCTACGTTGCCAGGCTTATGGCAGGGAAGAGTCGAAGTGAGTGGTGATATTGTATTAATTTTCCCCCTTTACATCCCTCAACTACACTACAACTTTTTTCATATAATATTGTATTGTCATTGAAATTGGTTCACGGGAAGTGTGTCCAGCTAGACAGTCAGAAACTGTGAAGTTAAATAAAATCGGTTACCTAATAAAAAAAATCCCCGTGTCATCTTCCAAATAGAGAAACTTGTCAACGCCGCAATCCAGGGCCTACGGCGCTCTAGAGATTTAAATTTGACGCATGCCCAATAGAGATTCGGATGGATTGTGGTTCTGCTCATTTAAGGATCGGGCATAATTGCTATGTTTTCATGGGTATTGAGTTCGTTTTCAAAACTCATTGTATCTTTTTCTTTTATATAGCGTGTTCTTTATCAAGACCAAGAACACGCTATATAAAAGAAAAAGATAGAATGAGTTTTGAAAACGAACTCAATACCCATGAAAGCATAGCCATTATTTTCTATCGGGTGTTTTTCATTTCTAGAAAATTATGTTTAATACTTTTCTAATCCTGATATTTTAAGGTTCGGGAAAATTATGTGTCTTTTAAGGATGGAGTAAATTAAAATTCTATAAAATTATATTCGCATCCATTATTTTCGTTCATATTTCGTTTCGGACGTTTTATTGTCTGGTCAATTTTGTATCGGTTTTTGTAAAGTCAGCTATTTTGTGGGTTCGCCTTAATTTGCCTAAAGCGTTTGTAGAAAAATTTTATTTTCTCTGTGTTGCATTCTTTTGCTGTGCCGTTTCCACTAATTATAAATGATAGTAAATATTTTTCACTTAGCCCCACTTTCTTTTAACCATTTTGAAAGCGCATCTGATGATTCTCTTTGATCCTCTAATGCAGCAGAAATTGTCAAAAGCCACATTTTAGTTCCTTTTTTATGATTATCCAACCACCGAACAAAACGAAGTCATAATGACGTCATTGTTCTTAACACGTCTAGTTAGGTAATAGTTATTTACCTAACAAGTGCAGAAAGTGATACTTTCCCGCACGCCGTGCGCAAAAAAATATTTCTTGCACGCCGCCCAGAAAATACACAGGGTAAATCCATTCCTGCACGGCGTGCGGAAAATACAACTTCCTGCACGCAAATGCGTGCGTAAAAGTGCAAATAAAATTTAAATAACTATTTTACGCAAGTAGGAAAAATTTTGTACCTGACACGTGCGAAAAGTGTCTTTACCTACTCGCGTGTGGTAAAGTGCACTTTAGCGCACTCATTTGCGTGCGGAAAGTAGTACTTTACTGCACTCAATGCGGTAAAGTTAATGCACTCCGTGCGGTAAAGTGACTACGTTTATTTCAGAAAATTTAAATACAGATATTTATATTTCTTTTTTGGGAATTTTTGAGGCTTGCAGATAAAATCGTGTACTCGCTCCGCTCCGTTCGGTCAACTGCCATCGCGTGCGGTAAAGTATCACTTTCCGCACTTGTTAGGTAAATAATATTTCCGCCCTTACCGGCAACTGCTGTCGCGTGCGGAAAAGTATTACTTTCCGCACTTGTTAGTTAAACCACTATTACCGCCCTTGCCGCCTTGACTGAACTCGCTTCGCTTCATTGAGTCAACTGCCGTCGCGTGCGGTAAAGTATCACTTTCCGCACAACTATTACCACCCTTGCCGGCTTGACCGAACTCGCTTCGCTTCATTGAGTCAACTGCCATCGCGTGCGGTAAAGTATCACTTTCCGCACTTGTTAGGTAAATAATATTTCCGCCCTTACCGGCAACTGCTGCCGCGTGCGGAAAAGTATCACTTTCCGCACTTGTTAGTTAAACCACTATTACCGCCCTTGCCGCCTTGACTGAACTCGCTTCGCTTCATTGAGTCAACAGCCGTCGCGTGCGGTAAAGTATCACTTTCTGCACAACTATTACCGCCCTTGCCGGCTTGACCGAACTCGCTTCGCTTCATTGAGTCAACTGCCGTCGCGTGCGGTAAATTATCACTTTCCGCACTTGTTAGGTAAATAACTAACTGTTGCTGAATACGAAAACATTTTGCAAACACGTACCACTTTACTAGGTATGCATTGTTTTAAATTACAATGTCTATGGTTGTTTTACATTTATATGTTGATGCCCAATTTTTGTAATCTTAATTTTTCATCTTTACTTTCAGATAAACGTAGTGTTTCACGTGGCCGCAACCGTCCGTTTCGACGAAAAGATCAAAACCGCCGCGGCCATCAACATACGTAGCGTCAAAGACCTCCTGCGCCTGGCTAAAGATATGACCAACCTAAAGGCGTTCGTACACGTGTCGACTTTGTACGCCAACTGCGTGAAAAACGTCATAGAGGAACGAGTGTATCCTACGCCGATCGAAAGCGAAAAATTGTTACTCTTGGCCGAAAATCTGCCGGATGGTGTGTTGGATAATATTACTCCTGGGTAAGAGTTGGTTTTATGACAGAGAAACTGTTTTATGTTTTAGTTATGCAAGCGCTATAAGATAGGCAACCTAATGCTATAATAAACGACGTTTTGTCCAGTCCTCCGTCCTCCTCATAGGGATGTTTCGGCTCCAGAAGTTTAACATCTTGTTTGGATGAAAACTTTATTTATTTAGAAATCCCTGGAAAAATCAAATCCCACCTTACTCTACACAACCCACCATTTACTTTATTGAACGTTACGCACAAACCAGGAAAAAATTAAGCGAATCCCTAGCACCCCGGTCATATATTCACATTTTCTAAAAAACAAAGAAAAAAGAAGTGAATCCGGGAACCCACAAAAAAGCCGAATTTACAAAAACCGAAACACAATTGAACAGAAAATAAAACGTCCGAAACGAAATATGAACGAAAGTAAAACCCCCAGAAAATGATGGATACGAATATAATTTCATAAAATTTTAAATTACTCGTTCCTTAAAAGACATGAATATAATTTGACCGATTATAATTTTCCCGAAGCTTAAAATATCAGAATTACAAAAGTATCAAAAATAATTTTCTAAAAACGAAAAACACCCGACCCACAAATTGATAAAAAATAATATACCCGATCCACAATCCAACCGAGTCGCTATTGACGCGGCGTTGACAAGTTTCTCTATTTGGAAGATGACACGGGGATTTTTTCTATTAAACGATTTATAGTTAGCTGCCTAACTGTCTAGCAAATCTTGCGATTCATTTTTGTAATGTAGGTCCGATGACAATACAATATTATGAAGAAATTTGGGGGTAGGGGGTGGTTGAAGAATGTAAAGAGGGTAAAACAATATCACAACTTACTTCGACTCTTCCCTGCCGTAAGCCTGGCAACGTAGCAATTAAATTCGTGGCTATCGGTTCAAATCACTTTCGGCCAGATATCAAATTATTTTCGTTAAAAATATTTTCCAACATTTTGTGTTTCTATAAAAATATGTTTCGTTTAAATTTGACGATTTGATTTTCTCGTCATTTCATTTTCGAGACAACTTTTTTCGGACCAATTATTTTCTTTTCTTTTAAATTCTGACAAATTATGCTTCTGCCAAATTTGGTTTCGTTTTTTTTTTATAGAAAGACGTCCTGGTCCTGGCTGCAGGCAAGAGTCAAAGTCCAAGCTGTTCGTGGATGCTCTGAATGTAGCCAGAACTAAATGGCTCTTCGGCAAGACCCGAAAGAACATTGGACTATTGGACTGCTAACAGGGATGTTGACTGGCGACAATCGGCTAAACTGTGTCCCGCTTTCGGGCTCCAAGGGGAATCGGCGCAGCACTTGATAGCAGAGTGCGATGCAAATGCCAGATCAAAGCAGCTAAAGTGGGAATTTTTCACGATAGAGGAAGAAAAGCTGCACTCGCTCAAATGGGCCGACATACTGAACTTCGTAAAGAAGACAGGGAGGCCCGGAGAAAGAGTTGCAGCGGAACTAGAAACATAGGGATAAATGGCAGAAAGGGCCTGTGAAGAGACCTAATTGCCAGGCCCAAGGGCCGCCCCTATACTCCTACTACTACTACTACTACTACTACTACTACTACTACTACTACTACTACTACTACTACTACTACTACTACTACTATATGATCTTATTTTGATTTTTAGAATATTAGGCGATTTTCCCAATACATATGCCTTCACAAAACAAATCGCGGAAGACATAGTCAGGCATGATGGACAATTGTTGCCTACAGGAATATTCAGGCCAGCGATAGGTAAGTTTTCGTGTTTCTTTTAGGACTTTCCACCCATCTTAAGTTATACTCTTAATAAGGACACCTTCAAAACTGACTAAAAACTCCGATATACGTCATAGACCACCGGTGGCCCACAGTCAAACTGTTGCTTTTTTTTCCGCAACGTTGCATTGGCGTTGGACAGCGCGAATGTTTTTTTTGTTTGGTGGAATTAAGAATACCGTTTTCATATTTATTCTTAAAATCATTTTTGGAACTGTGATTTTAGAACTGTTACTTTTTTTATTTTAATCGATTTTGTGTGTTAAATATTGTCAAATTTATCAGAATTCAATAAATTTTATGTAGATCAGTCTTCATTATTATGAAATTATCGACGTTGTTTTTATTCTGTCTCTTTTTTGTAATGAATTTCCCGACCAAAACTTTAAATTTGCGGACATTCTCTAGCTTTGATTATTTCCAAAAGGTCTCAAAATCATTGGCTGGTAAATTTTTTGTTTTAAATTTTACAAGAGCAGTACCTTATCTGGCCAAAATGGTTCAAGACTCGTCATCGTCTTGCTTTTTAGAAGATTTTTGTGGAAAAAGGAACATATCACAAAGGGAAAAGGAAGCAGTAAAATTGCAGCTTATTAATGGGCTTTGTGTGTTGATTTTGTTTTTATTTCAATAAATCACTTTATTTTTTTGTGTTTCTTTTTATAAACTAAACTTATACTTACAAACACACACTACACACCCAATTTTCTTTTTAAATATTAAACCACCAAGTCAAAGAAAGATAGCCATATCTTTATTTCTGAAACCCACAATACACAAACAAGTTGCATATCCACTCGTCTCGATTACAACTATGTTTACATTTGAACGCATAAACCTTTTAGATCCGATCGAGTAAAGAGTTTGATAGCGCAAGTACTTTCACGAGCTAATAACCGCCATTTGCGGTTTCAAGGGTGCAAAATCACAAGCAAAAAACCATAATGAAAATTGGATTCTATTTTCAACCTGCTGAAACCGCATATATTGAAAATTTTGAAACCTTTTTACTAAATTTGCAATGTTTGGTGGAATAACGCCAAAATTTTTAACGTTGCGGATAAAAATGCAACCCCCCCATCGGATTAGGAGGAAATCAAAAGACTTTATCATTCCTAGCCAGCGGATTTGAATGGGTCATATCCTTTCCCTTTCAGTGATTTCCAGCTACAAGGAACCAATCAACGCGTGGATTTCGAACCTTTACGGGCCGACGGGCGTGTGCGCCGGCGCCGGCACTGGGCTTTTGAGAACCCTCCATTGCGACGCCAAAGCCAACGCTAACCTGGTACCGGTCGACATGTGTGTCAACTCGATGATCGCATGCGCGTGGGAGATTGGGGACAACTACAAAAAAGGTGAGTACCACGTCAAATGAAGTGAATAGGGACCAGGGTGAAGCGAAACCAATATGTTTTCGAAATTATTTTGCAAAAAAAAAGACAAAAAAACATTCAAAATGGGACAAAGTAGTAGTTTTTACAATTAGTGGTTAAAATAGAGCTTTTTTTTTACAAGCGTTGATTTAAATAACGAGTGCAGCGAGGTATTTAAAAACTCGAGTAAAAAAAGCATAGTTTAGCCGCAAGTTGTTAACACTATTTTTTTAAATACCTTTATCAAAGTATCCAAGTAAAACACGAGAATAATTTTTAAAATCTCGAACGTAGAGCACTTCTCGCAACACACCATCTTTACACTATAAATCAAGGCGGCTGGTAAATGAAATAACAATGGTTTCCATAGCGATATGCCTTTTTACTGACGTTCATTGTTGCGACATTTTAATCTTTGACAGTTTGATATTTCGACGATGTTTTTAAATGCTATTTTCGTAAATACTTGGTGAAAACTGGCGAAAATGGCTTAATTTTAGGCAAAGATAATTAGATTTTTTTCAATATTACTATTTTCCCCTATTTCTCTTTAATTTTGGGTAAAAAACGAACACAAATCTTTTTTTGCACCCGTGGTCAAAAAAAAAGTTTGTTTTTTATACCTTCATCAAAAACATGACTTTAGTAACTGTCTGCAGATAACTAAAGCATGGCTTTTTTGGTTACCGATGCAAAAAAAAACTTTTGTTTTGATCACGGGTGCAAAAAAAAATAAGACTATAGGAGGGGGGATTAAACTTTGAAAAAAATTGTAACTTACGAACCGTAGCAGCTAGCGACACGCGCTTTTCACATTAAAGTAGGTAATTGCATTTTCAAACAAAAAAAAATTGAAATATGTTTTTAAAATAAGTTTTTGAAAAAGAAAATTTGAAATTTTTTTTTAAAGACTTTATGGATGGCTATATGTGCCTGCTGGCGCCATTTTTTTACATGGCTTCCTCACAAAAGCCTTATTAAAATTGTTGAAGGATGCAGTTCACAGGGGCGTATCAAACTTCCCCGCCGCCCCCGCAAGGGGGGGGTCCCACAGCATATTGGGGGTCTCTTAGCCGCCTTGCCTTAAAAAAAGCAAAAAAAAAGAAAAAAATATAAAAACAAATACGCACACAAATACCAGATATATTAGTTTGTCGTTTTTCTTTATAGTTAGTTTTATTATATATTATAAATATTTGTAATAATAAAATATAGGCTAAAATATCAGGAAAATATAATAGTAAAAAATTTCAAGTAGAACAGGGGGCACCCTAAAAATTTTTGCAGGTGTGCCAAAGAATGCCAAAAGAAAACGGGATGTTGGAAAGGGATGACATTTTTTTGGGTTCTCTTGATTGAGTGCTTATAAAACTTGAGCTACTTAAGGGATGAAGCAATAATTAAATATTTTACACAAATCTTGACTAAAACGTGATTTTTTTTCAAACTCAACTTCGTTAGACGCTTTTTCCCTTTAAAAAAGCACTTTATCGCTGTTTTAAAAACTAAAATTTTTGTATATTTTTTTAAAATAATTTTTCGGGAAACTATGAATCCTGATGCTTATAAACGACCCACATTTTTTCCTGCCCTCAGCCCTGCTCTCAGGCTATAGGGTTAACCAGAGTTGATCAACATAACCTGAGAGCAAGCGGGGAAAAATAATGGGGAGTTTTTATTACCTTTAGCGGTTATTATAATCAATGGTTTACCTAATACAAGCGATGTTTATCTATTTAATTTCTAAAATATTTTACAGCTGTCAGAGAAAGCAGACCGTATGAAATTCCCGTCTACAATTATGAATCCAGCCATGACAATCCCATTGATTGGGGTACTTTTATGGATTTTGTAGCAACAGATGGCATAAACGTAAGTAAAACCACCAACCTCATCAAGTACAAGTATTAAAGACGTGTATGTTCCCTAGAAAAAAAAAACTATGGCTTCAAGTACTTCAAGTGGCGTGTCTACAAATTGTTGGGGGAAGGGCTTGATTTTCCTGAATGGAGCCCTTATAGTAACAGTATTTAGTCTGAGTTAACAATTTCATTATTTTCCTTCTTTCGTAGTCAAATAATGGCTCTGGGGGAGCTTAAGCCCTTAAGCCCCTATGCGTTATAGCCACTGGCAACGTTTTTTTTTGTTTAATATGTGATGGCGCCCGGTGGACTAGAACACTCTTTTTTCCTTTGTTTATTTTCCAACTATTTTTATTTTTTTAGACACCAACTGTCAAAGCCATTTGGTACTACTGCTTCTCCCTGTACAAAAACTTTTACGTCTATTGTCTGATGACGTTCTTGCTGCACACCATTCCTGCGTTTTTGGCTGACGTTGCCCTAACGTGTATGGGCAAGAAAAGAAGGTATGTATAACGGTTTTAGTTCTATAAACGAACCAATAAATGTCGGTCCCTAAACATTTTGCTCCAGTTATGAAACTGTGCATTTATTTTATTTTCTTAAAAGTTAAACCAAACGGAGAAATAATATCGATATAAAATTCCGGACACGCTTTAATTCTAGACATTATTCAATTCCGGACACTCCTTAATTCCGGACACTTTTTAATGTCGAACGCAAGCATGTTCGAAAAATTTGGACATTTGAAAACTACCCGTTTTTTGGTTTCAGGATGATGCAGGCCTACTCGAAAATCCACAAATTCTCGTCGGTAATTTCTTACTTCGCTACAAGAAGTTGGGCGACTCGGTCATCGAGAGTGCAATCGTTGATTCGACGTATGTCAGAACAGGACAGAAATATATTTTTTAACGACCTGCGCAGATTGGACTGGAACGATTATTTCGTTGGTTACGTGAAGGGCGTCAGGATTTACCTTATAGGGGACCCCATAGAAACGATGGCGGCGGCCAGAACAAAATGGGCCAAACTGTACTGGGCCCACCAAATTACCAAGACGATTTTGTTGCTGATTTTGCTTAGGCTCGCGTGGGCCATTGTAAAAATGGTGTTGCCAGTTTTCTAAGATCGGATTATGTTTAAGGTCATAAGGTAATTACCATGAAACGCTGGTAAATACGACAAATCACCTTGACCGAACAACGGAGCCCACATAGCCAGAATATTGATATATTGCGTGAATATTCGTGGAACATTCAACGAATATTCAAAAACGAAGATTGGCAGTGGAAAAACCATAAAGAAACAATCAATTTTAAGAGGCTACGATTTGACAGTTGCGTTTGTTTTACAGTGTGCTGTGAAATTTTTTTAACTGTAAAAAATTAAGAATTCTAATAAAAAGACATGCATAACAGTGGCGCACCCAAATTGTTTATTTAGCCAAAATTTTTTGGGAAAATAACACTTAAAATACAATTTTTTAATTAAAATTAAACTAAAATCGTAAATATTGATGGGGTTTTAGGAATTTTAGTTGTTTATTTACCCTTAATTTGTTTGTGGAAATGCTAAAATGCGCCGCAGTCGAAAATTTTTGCTAAAATGACACTTAAAATGACATTTTTCACAACAAATCGCAGGCAAAACGTTTTGATAAAATTATATTAAACATCAGTAATATTTATTTAAGTTGTCTTCCATCTTCAGTCTTTTAGGTTGGCGAAAAATTTTGATTTAATTGCTATTTTTAAATACATTTTTTGTCAGGGAAGTTAAGTTTTCAGCTGCCGTAGACGTTATCACAGGCAAAAAATACTCCTCAAAATAGCTGTGACAACATTTTCATGACGTTTTTAAAACGTTATGGCAAAAAACAGCAAAAGCATTAAGCACGCTGTGTTACTTGGGTACGACAACTAGGAATGTTGATCGAGGTTAACTACCTCGAAACAGCGAGTCTTCTGCTTAATGGTATGTTTTCTTTGTCATCTAGTTGTCTTAGAGGCAAAAATGTTTTAATATTTATTATAAGTCTCAAAAAAAAAACATATCATTTACGTTCCTTTACTCATTAACCGATGCATTTCAGCGATCTATTTTATTGATTTATGGATTCTTGAATGGTGGAGGGATTTGACGTTACACTTACTGTAAAATTAAAGACTGAAGACACTTTTGAACACCTAATATTAGATTTTTTTCGCCTACTTGGATTTTTTTATCGTTTGACGGGTTTTGTAAAAAAGAGTACAAATTTTTCCTTTACCTTTCCAACAAGCTAAAATTTATAAAACTCGGTTAAGAAACAGTCCAAAACATTTTAAATAGAACAGAAATAAATAGATATTTCCAATAAATAATATAATAGTAGTTTTCACAACTAGTGGCAAAAATAGTGCTTTTTTACAAGCGTTAGTTTAAATAACCAGCGGAGCGAGGTATTTAAAAATGCGAGTAAAAAAAAGCACAGTTTAGCCGCGAGTTGTGAATACTATTTTTTTTAATACCTTTGTCAGAAAATCCAAAAAAAACAGGAAAATACTTTTAAAAATCTCGAACGAAGAGCACTTCTCGCAAGGCACCATCTTTACACTATAAATCAAGGCGGCTGGTAAATGAAATAACTTTTTACTTGGTGACGTTCATTGTTGCTACATTTTAATCTTTGACAGTTTAGTATTTTGACGATGTTTGAAGAAGAATAATTAGATTTTTTCAATATTAGTATATTCCGCTATTTCTCTTTAATTTTGGGTAAAAAACGGACAGAAATCTTTCTCTGCACCCGTGATAAAAAAAAAGTTTTTTTGCATCGGTAACCAAAAAAGCCATCCTTTAGTTATCTGCAAACAGTTACTAAAATCATGTTTTTGATGAAGGTATAAAAAAAAGTTTTTTGATGCTATGCTTTAGTTATCTGCAGACAGTTACTAAAATCATCTTTTTGATGAAGGTATAAGAAAAAATATTTTTACAAGATTTTTTGTTTTAGAAAGTCTTACATTCTAGATTGTCCCATTTAAAATCCAACTTTATATACAGCTTTTTTCAAGCTGTTCCGAATTAAAATTACTTTTTTATTGATTAACTTACGTAAAGGTAGACTGTAATGACTAGTGGATTGTACTAAAATTTCTGGGCCAAAATTAGCTTCACTTTATCGAAAGTCATTAAAAATATAAAAGCCAATAAAGGTGATTATGTGTGTCAGTCAGGTATACAAGTAAGTCAAGTGATTTTGGGTCTAGGCCGGACGTGGAAAAGATTTAAGAAGAACCAAGAAAATATTGTGCAAAATAATATACCTAGTAAGTATGACGTTTTTTAAAGATTCAGAAATTAAACTGACCACGCCACTTGCCTTGGTTACTCAACGTCTGCATGTAACTATTACTAAGTTTTCACGTGGAACTAACACGATATCAACTTTTGACATTTGCCTGATGTATTTTGCCGTTAGTTTTTGCCAATTTTACTTCTTTCTTTGCTTTTTTGTAGCAAGAAGTTTACAGCACAATAATACAATTAAAATAAAAGAATATATCTACTTTTTGCAGGAATATTTTTCGATTCGCCGCATTTTCATGAAAGGTTTTAAAGTGAATCGAATTGAAAACGTATTCAGTTCCATGTGGAAACGTAGTATATATTAGCAAAGATGTTGGAGATTTAAGAATGAGCATTGGACCACTACGCATCCAAATTTCGGGGGATGCACTAATCGCAGCCATTTTGTGACAGGCCATAGAATAAAATTGTTAAAACTCTTTTTTGTCACCTAACCCAAACTTACTTATTAAATGCTTATTTTTTGGGTTTGCTTAAAATTATTTCTTTTTACCCAACAATGTTAAAAATATTTGTTAACAATTTAATCTTATATTGAAAAGTGCATTCGAGGTTATTCATAGGTTAAGGAGCTACAATAGATACGACAGTTACGTGTTAAACGGTTCGGAACTATTTGGAGTTTGGCGAGTCTGCGCAGATATGCACGCGACCAATAACCATACTTTTATATTGATTTTTCTTTTTTAATTTGTAATGCGACCACTAGATGACTCACGGTTAAATTCGCGATAACCGTACTATCGATTTTTTGTTAGTTTGTAATATGACCACTAGATGGTGCTCGCTTAAATTTTTGCTTTTTTTTAAGGACCCTGCACAAATTACATTGAAAATGGCTGTCGGCTAAATGTCATAATTTTTTCATATTTTGTAGTACTCGATCAACAAAGCACAAAAATAAAAAAAAAAACGAGATAGGGAGCAGGATTACGTTGACGTGTTTTTAGGCTATATTTTTGGACATGGTGCAAGTTTTTTTTCACAACTTTGTTGATTACCGCCGGTTGGTTGGTTTACTAAAGGACCCATATAAGAACATTTTTACTTGAATGGAAAGGGTGTTTCATTCAGGACAAATACAGAAACGAATTATTTTATTTTGGCGGTAATCAACAAAGTTGTGAAAAAAAAATTAGAACATGTCCAAAGATATGGAGCCTTAAAACACGTCAACTTTAAAGCTCCATATCTCAGAAAGCTGCTCCGTATCTCGGTTTTTTATTTTTGTGCTTTGTTTATTGAGTACTACAACATATAAAAAGATTATGGCATTTAGCCAATAGCCATTTCGAATGTAATTTGTGTAGGGTTCTTTCTTTGCAAGCAATTTGTGTTTAGTTTTTAAAAATATGCTTTTTTACTAGGCACAAAACAAAATCGTTACTTATGTTAAGTTAAAATAAAAAAGCATATTTTTAAGAAATAAATACAAATTACCCATAATAATGCACTTGTAGTACAAAACCTCTGGTTGTTTTATTATAAAAGATTATGGCATATTTCGAAACATGTTAATTTATATTTTTCACAATAAAGAAAATATTACAATATGATCTTGTCTGTGCTTTTTTAAATATTAAATAATTTTCTTTAAAATGTTTATATCTTGTTTTTAGTACATAAAAAACAATAAATGCCACTCTTTTGTATTCCAAACTAAATTTGTGAAACAGAAAAAAATAATTTTAATCCCAAAAAAATTTTACTGTATATGTGGGGCAATTTATGGTAAACCCACACATTAGAAAAAGTCTTGGTGTAAATAATATTAATACCCCTGGTTTGGAATACACAAGTGTCACGTTTTCTAACTTATTATTGATATCCACAAAAATTAGCCATACTAAACTTGATGAAATAAGGAAAGGGTGTTTTAACACATAGGTATAAATAGTTAAATGGAGTCCAAATGCAAGTGTGGGACATCACTCTCTAAGACCTCTGCCTCCAGTCTGCAAAATGTCCTCTGGAGCAAAATATTTATCACACACGTAAAATCTGTTATATATTTCATCAGCACTTAGTTTATTCGCGTTTAACGGCTTCACTATACTTCTGAAAAATTACAGGATTGCCTTTGGGGAAACGATGTCTCCCCGTTTTTTTGTTGGGATCATGGCACGGTCTCCGAAGCTTTGAATACAACACACTCTAACTCTTTGTTTCTCAGCCATTGTAATCGACGGATAAAATCACAATTTTTTGAACAGGAATAATCACAATATCACTTTTTAAAAACCTTGGCAAACCTCAGTTTTCAAAATGGAACTCATAAGTTATGAGTCATAACCGACATTCTGTCACTTTTGTCATAATGTGCCCTCTGACGGACAACCCTAGAAGGGGTAAGAGGAGGAGTTGCAGATTTCTAGAAAGAATATTGCCAATCTAAATATTATTATGTTGGCAGTTCCTTTGCACGCGGAAACATAACCACACTTTTCGCGAAAAATAATTATTGGCGGGAAGGGTGAAGTGACGGATCTATAGTTCCTTAATCTATGAGGTTATTGAAATCAGTTTAAGCAAAGCATGGCATGGGCCAGGCTGTTAATTCGTGATTTTTGGTACAAATGGCGCCAGAGCCTTTATAGCTTGTTTTTGCCTATTATTTTTGGACAGTCATTTTAATAATTTTCCGTTGATTGACGTTCTTATATAAAAAACTGAACACAATTGAACAAAAAATTAAAGTTTAATCCTTTTAAAACTCTTTTTTAAATGATGGGTGTTTTCTGTGCCCAGTATCAAAATGGCTGCCATCGGGTTTGGACATTTCGAGCCCATTGTTGAAGCCCATTCTAAAATCTTCAACATCTTTGATAACAATGGTAACTATGAGGAAGTACAAACGAAAGTAGGACGAAAACAGGTTTGCGTGAAAAAATGGCACGTACCCCTTTTAAAAACGGGTCGGTTCTACAAGCTCCCTTTTAGCCCCAAAAGAAATTGAAACAAAAAGTTTTTACCGTTGTGTTAGAGCATTTAATTTAATATACTTTACAATATTCCAAAAGTTTAACAAAATTTGACCACCGGAAATGTTTTTGTTTTCAAGATGGCCGCCAAAAAATATTGGTTATTATAGGAGTACAGTTTTACTATTTGCACAATTTTGTTTGTTTTTTGCGTTTAACTCCTGAACTATTAAAAATTGAAGCATGGTTAATGAGGCAAATATTTTAAGGAATTATACATTACCAACATTATGTATTATTTTTTTTATTTTGTGAGATATTTGCAAAAGTTGCTGAAAAACCCACCTATTTTTTTTATTTTCCGCCTTTTAACTCCCGAACTAATAAAAATTTTAATGCCGGACTCAATATTTTTAAGAATTACGTGACCAACATTATGAATGAACAATTGCGATATTTGCAAATATCTGTCAAAATTTCACATTTTTTTATTTTAACGCATGAACTATCAACCATTTTAACGAATCAGAACGCCAACATAACTAAATTCAACCACATATTCATTTCGCAAATCCAACCAAATAAGTTCGTACAAATCCAATCTAAT
This sequence comes from Oxystoma pomonae, assembly GCA_963921995.1. Lineage (NCBI taxonomy): Eukaryota > Metazoa > Arthropoda > Insecta > Coleoptera > Brentidae > Oxystoma > Oxystoma pomonae. The sequence goes on from OY998171.1 coordinate 62,147,866, forward strand.
TTTGTTGTTGGTCAAACTTTGGTAAACTTTTTGATAGGTCTTTAAGTACAAAGAAATATAAAATTGATTTTTTTTTCGCAAATTTATATGCTATCCTGTTTTCGCAGTAGCTATCCCAACTAACAATTTCTCGACCACTCAACGTTGTCCATCGCGTGCTAACGTTGCATCATAACGTTTACTCTTTTGCAATTTGGTGGATCATTTTGGAGTCAACTATGCGATCGCGACTAGTCGAGAATCTCTTAAAGTGTTTTTAAACGAATTCCCAGCTAACAGAACCAATGCCTCAATTTTACGCAATAGGGCTGTCTGAAAGGTCGTAAAATCAAATTATTTAATTAAAAAAATATACCTATTCATTTTTGCTTAAAAAATAATACTAATAAAATCTTAAAAGACCAAAGTTCGAATCAAATTTAAACATAATTTTGTTTTAATAATTGGCAAAACATTTTCTTTCCACAAAAAATGCTTTTTGAGTGTTCATTTTTTTATTATCCTCAAATTATTTGCACAAAAATGACAACAATAAATCAAAAATATGAACAATAAGTATAAAAAAAACTGACTTTCACACGCACACAAATCTAAACGCAGAAAATTTCCTCTATTCCTGCGTTCTCCCGGATCGCGAGACTTATACTCTGGGTTATGAAGCCATGAGACTGGTCAGAAGATATTTTGGAGGCTATGTCTAATAAGATCAGTATCTTAGCCTCATCACCCCAAGGTCCCTAAGTCTCAACCGCAAAAGGCACAAAAATAAAGCGATCTAATAGTTCGCCATATTTTTTACGTTTTTTGTCCTCCGAAATAGTAGAAGCTGCACCAGATGATTTTAAAGTTTTGTCTGAATAAGATTTTGCATCCCAGAGAAGTTATTTGTCGTGTTTCCATGAGATCAAAGTCATCTCATGCGCACGTTTTCCATCATTGCGACAAATCCCGAGGGGCTCCAATAAGGCAGGGCAACCCGCTGAAATCAGAGCCATTCTGAGGATGTCATTAATCTGCATATGTCTAGATACACTACCTGCGCTTTTCCTGCAGCTTAGCCCGTGAGAGCCATAAATATCTGCTGTTTCGCCGCAAACGCAGAGGTGTGCACTCCAGACACAGGCAGACCTAATCTTAACGCAGTTGAAATACGTTGTCTAAAATATTTCCTAAATTTGCGGATAGATGGGCATTGAGACATGCACTGCTCTCTGGGGCTTGGAGAGCCAGAAGACGCTCTTTTTCTTGGCTTGTTTCAGCTGAAGATATTAAAATTTTTTTACGTATTTGCATAGTTTGAGCAGGCCTGGATTAAGGGCCCCGTCATTGAAAGAGGCACCCAAGTCTCAGGATAATTTAAAATTGAGATTGGATAAATTACTTATATTTACATAGGGCCCCACCATTATTTTAGCACCAGGCCCCATTGTATCTTAATCCGGTCCTGAGTTTGAGGATTGAAGTATTTTGGAGAATTTTCAATTTCTTCAGGAAGTGGATTCTCAAGCTTGTACAAAAATATTCATTTTTGAAAACATTTATTCAGGTCTAAGTCAATTGAAACGGAGAAGTGAAGTTTGTTTTGTTTGACTACTTTAAATTCAAAATGCTAAAATTTTGGAAGCCCGGTATAAAAAGTTTCGCGTGGAAGACAAGAAAGAAAAAAAGAAGAAACCTGTAAAAGTATAAGGTCACTGTAACATGACTCTTAATAACCTGCTGAAAGGTACAGGATTCTGTATTTACAGTCTTCTGCACTTTTCAATTTTGATGTTTTTGTTTCTCAGTTTATTCGACAGGTGGCGCACACAGGTACTACGTCTCCGCGGATTACAAACTTTTTGTTTTAAATTCGAGAGGTGTGCATGGCGCCTGTGTAGCTTCAACAATAAGGATGAAACAGGTCTGAAGGTGTCTGCATTCTCCATTAGACATTGGAAGCCTGGTTGTAATGAAGTGAGAACCAAAAACGCTTTGTCCGATATGCCACGAGTGTTACTTTAATTGTTAATTACTACGGTAAATTTTCACGCAAAACTCTTGTATCAGTGTAGAATGAAGTGAGAAACAAAAACGCTTTGTCTGATATGCCACGTGTTACTTTAATTTTTATTCGCGGACCCGAGATTCACTTTGTTGTTTTTTTAAATATTTTGGCTTTTTAGTTCTGCGCAACAAGCCTCCTCCAGAGCGATCGCTTGCTGATGCCTTAAAATTAGGGCCACGTAGTATGAAGCTCCAATTGGGGGCGGTGCTGCTGCGAACGTTCCCAGAAAACACGGTTCCCTCGAGCCTTCGTCGGTCCGATGTCAATTTGGTCGGTCTAACGTAGGCAAGCTGGTCTCGGCCTGACATCGGTAAACTATTCAAGTCCGACATTGGTTTCTTAAAGCGGTCCAACGTCGGCGATTGACGGAGGTCCGTCAGTGGTAGCTTAAAGCGGCCCGACATTGACAAATTACAAAGTTTCGATAATGCGGGTGCTTAACCAGTCGGGCGCTGGTTTAAGTGGCAGAAGAGGTGATTCTTGTAGAGAAGTACCACCATCTTGTCAAGTCCGCATTCTATTTTTGAAATATCTTTGCTCATTATATATGTAAAATATTATCTTCCACTGTATAGGGAACATAG